>CAWUFW010006557.1:1055000-1132764 GCA_963921515.1 Calotriton arnoldi
CTGACTGACTTTATTTACTTGCTCGCCAGAATACAGGCTAAGTATTATCCCCAGCAAACACAAGGGGATGATGGACGGAGCGCTGAAACTTTTCAGACACTCACCCCCAGTCACAGATCTGAGTTGAATCCATCATCGTTCTCTAGCTCACTTCGCCACCCCAGTTCAGACACAGCTATATGCAAATCAGTCTTGACCCTGTGCCTCATGGGAACAGTCCAGACCGAACTGCCAAGCCATGTCTTCCCTGGACCGGAAACAAGCATCCTGGGACCGGTTTCGGGCTTACAGCCCTCATCAGCCAGGCTAGCTTGATTCCAGTGGCAAAGTGAGCAAGGGACCCACGTCTGGGCATACCCTGCCAACTTAGGGCGAACAAAGCAAACACAAGGGGATGATGGATGGAGCGCTGAAACTTTTCAGACACTCACCCCCAGTCACAGATCTGGGTTGAATCTATCATCGTTCTTTAGCTCACTTCACCACCCCAGTTCAGACACAGCTATATGCAAATCAGTCTAGACCCTGTGCCTCATGGGAACAGTCCAGACCGAACTGCCAAGCCATTTCTTCCCTGGACCGGAAACCAGCATCCTGGGACCGGTTTCGGGCTAACAGTCCTCATCAGCCAGGCTAGCTTGATTCCAGTGTCAAAATGAGCAAGGGACCCACGTCTGGGCATAGCCTGACAACTTAGGGCGAACAAAGCAAACACAAGGGGATGATGGACGGAACGCCGAAATGTTTCAGACACTCACCCCCAGTCACAGATCTGGGTTGAATCCATCATCGTTCTTTACCTCACTTCGCCCCCCAGTTCAGGCACAGCTATATGCAAATCAGTCTTGACCCTGTGCCTGTGTGTATTATCCCCACCACTTCCAAAAATTACAAACCCCCACTTCAAATGTGACAGGAAGCAGAGGGCAGTGTATGAGCAGGGAGGGCAGTGTTTGTGTGTAGAGAGGGTAGTGTGTTTGCAATGGGGCAGCATCTGAGATTTGTCAAAGAAATTAACAACATTCTGCAATTGTAAATGGGATAACATGGCTTACATGTCTCAGTCCCTTCCAATTGTAATTCATCACAATTTATATTTAGAATTGTGAAATGAGACGCCGCCCCATCAATAATTTTGTGAACCTGGTTTCCATCACTGTTGTACTTTTTAACTCTGGGGTAGCCTCAACTTTGCAGTGGTCCTCCTGGGCATCACATCGGTGCCATTCAAGGCTATGCAATATCCTTTCATTGCTCGGTGCCCCCTTCTGTGAATTGCCAGGGTTTTCCTGGTAACCATCGCCCAGTGCTTAGATATGGATTTTAAAAGTCCAGGACAGCTGCTCCAACTAGGCCGATCGGGGTCTAGTACTATATTGAGATCCGAGTCTGGCATGGGTTTAAACCAGGCTCGGAACATATTCATAAGGCTACTCTTCAGCACCTGTCCTGGAAGACAGCTTTCCTTGTGGCTATCACCTCCGCCCGCAGGGTTAGTGAAATTCAGGCACTTTGCTGTCAAGAACCGTATACAGTCTTTCATACATCTAGAGTAGTTATGAGGACCCATCCGAAATTCCTCTCTAAGGTAATTTCGGATTTTCACGTAAACCAAACTATTACTTTACCTACTTTCTTGCAGCATCCATCCTCTCCGGCGGAGAGATCGCTTCATTCCCTGGATGTAAGAAGGGTTTTGAATATCTATCTGGACAAAACTAAAGATATAAGGAGATCGAACCAGGTATTTGTAAACTATGGTTCTCTCCGTACAGGGCTATCCACTTCTAAACAATCTATCTCCAGGTGGATTGTTTCTTGTATTTTTCTCTGTTATCGGAAAGCTAACAAACCCCTTTTTAGTAAGGCTAGGGCTCATTCTACCAGAGGGAAGGCAGCTACTGCGGCTTTCCTTTGTAATGTACCCATTTCGGAGATCTGTAAGGCTGCTACTTGGAAGTCAGTCCACACATTCACAAGACATTACTGCCTAGATTCTGATGCCAAGGCAGATGCTCAAGTAGGACAGGCTTCCCTTAGGAATCTCTTTGCTTAAAACTACAGTTTAAATCTCTGACTCTTCCACCGCGTCTGCTTATAGGGATGGGCTTGCTAGTCTATTTAAGTGCTTATGACTATACATGGAAATCCCCGGCAAGAGAAGGAATAGTTTCTTACCTGTAACTCCAGTTCTCTTGCAGAGGGATTTCCATGATAAGTCATAAGCAACCCTCCCTCCTCCCCGGTGGAATAGACAGACTTATTTTTGTTCTAAATAGGCATTCACTTCTCATCACCTTCAAAAAAGAACTGAAGTAACTGCCACTGACTGTGCATCATGGGATACTGGTGGTCTCTGAGTTTTCTTAAAGGCACAGCGTCTAGTGTAAGACATGTAATGGCAGCCTATGGGGGCTACTCTGTCCCACCCTTTCATCTCTATCATGAAAAAGGAGTTTTGTGAAGTGGGGTTTTTCTGGGTGTTAAACACCTTTTGAAATTACACAAAACATAGTATTATGGCATCTTTATCACTTCAAGATGAAGTTGTGGCCTTTGTAGACTATTTAGTTAGGCTGCATTATTGTCTTTTCTATCTCTTAAGTGTCTTTGCAGGCCTTCCTGAAGAAAGGCGAAAAATATCCACTTAAGAAGATATATCTAAAGAAATGCTCCGGGGTCCCGGCACGTGGGTGGGACTATTCAAGTGCTTATGACTATACATGGAAATCCCCTGCAAGAGAAGGGCTATTTAACCACGTTCAGGGACTGCAAACTGATTCGCGTAGCGTTTTTTGTTTGAAAAAATGAAGGTGTAAGAACAGTAGAAGGTCCTTTAGTGCTTTAGCCTAAAAGCGTTTGAATACCAAATTAACTTTGCAACGAAACTTAGGAACAGTTGCAAATATAGTAAATTAGCAAAACAAAAAGGGTGGAGCAGCGGGAAAAGGTAGAATGCTTTGTAGTTGTGCGAAGCTATAAAGACTGCTATAGTCCTTCTAAGAAGCATGTCTGTGTTTTGTCGAACCGAAAACAGTTGTCACCAAAACGTATCAATAGGAAAACACATGGTGGGGGGCTGGTGGGCATGTAGGAGGGAACGCAGTGGAGTGGAGTTAGGGGACTTTCTGTATTAACTATGTTGGGGTAATTGAACATGGTGTGCTGAATACGTTGCGTGCACTGCATTTATGTGCTTTTTTTAGGGGGGTTTAAAAGTTGCTGGTAGGTGTTGTGCAAACTAAGTTAAGTTGCTTGCATATGAGTCTTTTTTTGGGTGGGGGGTAAGGAATTGCTAAGTGTATATATGTACCTACTTGTTACCGTTGTAAATAATGTTAAACATATTGGCCCTAGATCACCAAGTATTTTTTGCAGGTTCGTTAACAGCTACACGCAGGAAACATAACATGGTTAAGGCACAGAGTGCACCAAACGCTACATATCTTTCACAAACGGTGCTGTAGGGCCAATGTGTTTAACATTACTTGCAACAGTAACCAGTAGGTAAATATATATATTTACAAATATCCCCAAACCTAAAAAAGTATGGAAATAACATACAGTATTCCTCAGAACACATGCACCTTCCAGCATTCTTTACACCCCCCAAAAAAATAAACAAAAAAATGTAATAAACGGAATGTATTTAGTACAACATGTGCAGTCACCGCAATATATTTAACACATAAAGTGCTTTTATAGCTCTATATATGTAAAACTACTAATTATGGTAATGCCGTCTTTTTGCCTTTTTTGCCAAAATATCAAGTATAAATAAAGTATGTCCCTATTTTACACAACACAAAACAACGGTCCGTTTCAACCAAAACAACAGAATCCATTCAGGAAAAAACAGCCAAGCACTTTCAACGGCAGAGCTGCATAAAAAGCACACCTTTTTTACTGCCAACTTCTCTATTACAGTCTTAGTAAGACTTTAAAAGAATCGTCTAGAATGAAACACAAAATAAAAGCAGTTTTAGCCAAGAAACAGAAAACAATTCGTAAAACAAAGCACAATTCCTTCTCGAGAGAAAAACACGGTCCTTCCCAAACAGGAAAACAAAAGCCCTTCCATCCGAAATAAAAGCAATTTTAACCAAGGAACACAAAACAAATCGTAAAATAAAGCATAATGCTTTGGAAGAAAAAAACACAGTCCGTTCCAAACAGGGAAAAAGGCCCTTCCATCAGAATTAAAAGCAGATTTAGCCAAGGAACAGAAAACAATTCGTAAAATAAAGCACAATTCCTTCACAAGAGAAAAATACGGTACGTTCCTAACAGGGAAAAAACAACCGCTAATGAAGCACAAATCAGCCTTCTAGTAAAGATTGTTATCTTTAGGTTTACAGCATCTGTGGAATACACATTACCTAAATTAAAAGAAACACCAAAATGTTAAAGTTAGAAAAAAAAATGCGAATCACTGCTAAAGCCTACAAGACAAGCTGCATGCACGTTTACATTAAGCAACCAAAAACCCCTAAATAAACACGTTCCTTACAACAAATAAATATCGCGAACGCAAAAAACAAACACTTCATCCTACCGGGCCCAAAAGATAAACTCCATGCACGTTCAAATTAAGGAACCAAAAACAAAAAAGAGTTCCAAACCAAATACTTCATTCCACTAGTAGCATGTTTACAGTAGTTAGGCAATGCTGTATAGGCATTCCCAAAAAAAGAAAGGAGAAACTAAAACACATATTAACCTGTCAAAACAAAGAGATTTTAGCAGACAAGCGAACGAATCAATAAAGAGCCAATAGGTGGAGTTTCACCACATATACTAATTACTGCATGTCTCGGAGAAACAGCGCATGCGCTGCCTAGGCTTGACCTAAAAAAAGAATTGGAGAATCATACAAGATTTAAGAAAAGTGAACCAAATAGTAGTCCCATGTTTTCCCGTGGTACCGAATCCTGCCAAGATACTTTTCCAAGTCCCTTGTGACGGTGAGTGCTTCTCAGTAATTGATTTGTGCTAAGCCTTCTTTTCCGTTCCTCTACAGGAGGATAGTCAATTAGTTTTCGCTTTCGGATTTGTACATAAAATCTTGGCATGGCGCAGAGTCCCACAAGGGTATACAGAGAGTCCCTTAATCTTCAATCAAATACTGAAGAAAAATCTGGAGACCTTCCATTTGCCATGCAACTCTGTTCTGGTCCAGTAGTCGATAACTTACTGGTGGCGCCGGCAACTCAAGATGCATTCAAGCAAGACACCATTGCCTTGTTGAACCACTAAAAAGAGAACAGGCTCAAGGTGTCCCCTCCAAAATTGCAGCACTGCCAGAAGGAAGTCTTGTATCTGGGGCATCACATTGAGAAAGGACCTAGGAAGGTGTCCCAAGAGAGAATCTCTATAATCCTGTGAATTAATCCCCCAACAACTCAAAGAGAACTAAGGATGTTCCTGGGAATGGTTGGATACTGTTGTCAGTGGATTCCCAACTTTTCCCTTGAGGCAAAGCCATTACAGAGGCTTACACACAAAGATGTGTCTGATTCGCTACCCTGGGACAATGCATGCATGCATAAGTGCCTTCCTACAGCTGAAAGAAAAACTCTGCTGTGTTGTGGCCCTAGGAATGTTTGATTATGAGAAGAACTTTGTACTTTATTGTCATGAGTGTGAAGGGTGAGCCATGTCTGATTTAGCACAGACCCACGGTGAAGCCAAACGACCAGTTGCTTACTTCTCTGCCACACTTGATCCAGTACCTGCAATATTCCCTGAATGGCTTAAAGCAGTGGCCACAGTTAGTGTCAGAATACAGCAGTGGGGAGGAGGGGGGGCATTGTCATGGGGTACTTGCTCATAGTCATGATTCCTCATTTAGTTGAACTTTTGTTGGCCTGCATTCAAACAACACATGGCAAGCAAGAGACTTACTAGGTATAAACAGATTAACTTAGCCTCAAAGAATGTCACTCTAAAGTGGTGTAACCCCATTAACCATGCTACACTTTTGCCATTACCCATGAACGATGAGGATGATGATGAGATAAACCACAACTGTGTAGATGTGTAACAGCATTGTGTACCAAGCTAAGACCTGATATCTGAGACGTCTCTTTGTAAGAGCCTGACTTTACTTTGTTCGTTGACGGCTCTTGATTAAGAGATGGACGAGGAATTCTGAATGCAGCTTATGCTGCATGCACCTTAGAGGGTGAAAGCCTCCTATTTGTGCTTTGTAAGATCCAAACAGGTGGCTTAACTGATTGCTCTTACTAGAGTGTACTGTGTTTCTAACAGCTTTAAAGTTACTATCTATGCTGATAGTCAGTGTGGGTTTGGCAAGGTCCATGTTTTTAGACAACTGTGGTCCCAGAGGTGTTTCGGGACTTCCTCTGGCTACCCCATACACAATGGAAATTATGTAATAGATTTGTTGGACGCATTGCAATTGCCTGGAGAAGTAAGTGCAGTAAAAAGCACACAAGAGCGGATGGAATTTTGTGACTGCTAGATACCACTCTGTGAATGAGATGGCATGGCACTGCATTCTTGAATCCTGTACATTCAATAGAGAACATTCATGTGAATCCGAAAATGATGTTGTCGCAAACATGTTGCTAACCACTGGTGATACTTGGTAATAGTTAAAGTGTATGCAGGAAGAAGCACTAAAGATTGAAAGTGGAGTGGATTAGGTCAGGATGTGTGACGATTCAGGATGTGGTATGGGTTTTGACTGATGGGAGACCAATCCTACTGCATGCATTATTGTCTTCCTTGGCGAGGCATTTCCACCATCCCACTCACATAGGAAGAGACACTATGGTCCCTCTCTTCAAAACCTACTGTTTGAACCCTCATTTCTGTGTTGTTGCAGAGAATCTGTGTCATGGGTGTGCTACTTGCCAGCAGTTAAATATGGGACGGTGGACTATAAATCACACAGGAAGATCAGGTGGTCCCTTTAATCTCATGCAATTTGATATTGTGGAAATGACCATTTGCAATGGACTGCACTATATCTTGGTGGTAGTCTGTCTCTTTTCTTGTTGGTTGGAAGTTTACTTGACTAGGAGAAAAGACCTTCTCAAACTGGCTATATCACTGCTCAAGGAGTTGATCCCTCAGTTTGACCTGTCGGTTTCTCTGGAGTCAGATTGTGTCAAGCATTTTAAAAATGAAGTAATGAGGATACTGTGTTTAGCACTTCAAGTGAAGCAGAAGAAAACAAGTTACTTACCTGTAACTTTAGTTCTCCAGTATTGGAAACTTTCATAGATTCACATGCTTGAATCATTCCCCGTCGTCGAGATGGGAGTCCCTGGTATATATAAAATAGCAATGCAAATCTATTACAAACCAGAAACCAGGCCTAGGCCCATTCCAGTTTTGTAACATATCCACCTCTTTTTGTAAAAGAGACCAAATAAAATCAACAACCAATCAGATCAGCCTCACCCTCTAGAACCCCCTGAGAGAACCTCAGACCCTCAGATTTTCGTAGCCGTAGTGCCACAGGATAACCATAAAGATGCAGAAGGTCGAGCTTTCCCAGGGAAGGAAGGCGGGTCGCATGTGAATCTATGAAAGTTTCCAATACTGGAGAACTAAAGTTACAGGTAAGTAACTTATTTTCTTACTCCAGTATTGGAACTTTCATAGATTCACATGCTTGAATCAGAGTAGCTAGCAGTCATGAGCACATTTTTTTGTTCTTATTATCTTGAACAACCATTAATAATTCACCGATAAGATTAGAGGAAAAAAAAACATTTTGTCAATTTTGACTTCTTTCTTTTATTTTTTTAAATGAAGACTATATAAAGTCTAACCCAACGGGAAATTCAAAGAAGTAGTAGGGAAACAAAAGATATCATCAAAGCTTATATGCAAATAAAATACCTATATATGTACATACATAAATAGCCAGAAGCAATAAACTTATCAAAGAATGTGCGAGGATCTTATGAAGAAAAGGAAGGAGGGATGAGAGGGAAAGCTCACCGCTTACTGAAACAGGTTCCTCAGGACTGCTTGGCCCACTGCAGTGTTGCTGCGTGTGGAAGAATCCAAGCAGTAATGTCTGGTGAAGGTATGGATACTCTTCCAGGTCGCTGCTCTGCAGATGTCCCGGATAGGTACAGCAGCAAAAAGGGCTGTAGAGGAAGAGATTGCCCTCGTGGAGTGAGCACGGACCTTCCCCTGGAGGGGTTTCCCAGCTAATTGATGACAATATTGGATAGAGCTGGAAATCCAATGTGCAATTCCTTGTTTAGAAAGGGGAAATCCTTTACGAGGAGCGCTGTAAACCACAAAGAGCTGAGGTGACTTCCTAAAATGTTTAGTTCTTTGGAGATAGAATTTCAGGCAACGCTGAATGTCAAGTGAATGAAGTGATCTCTCAGCCGGAGTTGTAGGTAAGCCTGGGCAAAGCACTACGCTACGCTCGCGTAGTTTGCGAAGTTTGCGCTACTTCGCACTACGCGAATTGCACGTAGCACAGTGCAAACACGCGTAGCGTAGCGGTCATTTTTGCTTGCTCGCGGTCCTCAACGTCAAGTTGGCGACCGCGAGCAAGCAAAATGACATCCCGGCGAGACTTTTTCCTCGTTCGCGATCAGCAACATCAAGTTGCCGATCGCGAGCGTGGAAAATAAACCTCCCGGCGAGATTCTGAACGCGGGGAGGTCAGGTTTCTCATTGCTAGTGGTTGCGCATGCTCGCGACCGCTCGCGATGAGAAACTACCAGTCCGCGTTGAGAAAGCTGCCGCTCGAGTAAAAATCTACTCGAGCGGCAGTAAAAGACAGCTCGCACTGTGCAAGATGCCGTTTTCAATGATTGCACAGTGCGGACAAGCATCCGGCACTGTGCAATCAGTGCGAACAGCATTTTGCACAGTGCACTACGCAGTTCGCGTAGCTATGCGTAGCTCGCGTAGTGCGAGGTGCACTTCACGTAGCTTCGCGTAGCGCTACTTCGCGAACTACGCCCAGGGTTAGTTGTAGGTTGAGGGAAAAAAGTCTTAAGGACCACAGGTTCATTTAAGTTAAAATCCGAAGGCACCTTCGGGATGAACTTAGGGTTAGTACGGAGCACTACTGTGTCATTCTTGAACTGAAGAAAAGGCTCCTGGATAGTGAGCGCCTGTAACTTGCTAACCCTTCTAGCTGATGTCAGAGCAAGAAGAAGAGCCACCTTCCATGACAGGAATTTTAAGTCCGCTTTATGGATAGGCTCGAAGGGATGTTTTATGAGCTGAGCCAAGACCACGTTAAGGTGCCACAGTGGTGGAGGAGGCTTCACCGGAGGGAAGACTCGAAAAAGCCCCTTCATAAATTGTTAAATTATCCTTGCTGACCAAAGAGAAGGGCCAGAAGATGTTCTTCTGAAGCGAGAGATGGTCGCGAGGTGAACCTTAATAGATGAATGAGCCAGTCCAGCTTTTGCCAAAGAAAGGATGTAAGGAAGAATTTCGTGAGCCGAAGAAGAGAAAGGGTGAACTCCCGATTCTTGGCACCAGTGACAGAACCTCTTCCACTTCATCCAGTAGGTTTTGTTTGTACTCTGAGCACGAGCTTGGGAAAGGATGTCTCTACATTCCGTGGAGAGCTTTAGGTCGAGAAACTCTCTGTGCTCAGGAGCCATGCTGATAATTGCAGGGATCCAGGATCCGGATGCAGAACTTGGCCCTGGGACATCGTCAGCAATGATGGAATAAGATCCAAGGGAACCGGTTGCTCCAACGATAGGAGAAGAAGATCCGTGTACCAGTACTGGCGAGGCCAGGACGGTGCTACTAGGATCATTTTGCAGGGTTCCGTTTTTAACTTCCTGAGAAGTCTTGGGATCAGAGGAATGGGGGGAAAAGTGTAGACAAAGGCGCCTGACCATGCCATCGAAAACGCATTCCCCGAGGATCCCGGATGGTGAGGCCAGCTTGCGAAGAAGAAAACGAGTTACTTACCTGTAACTTCAGTTATCCAGTATTGGTATCTTTCATAGATTCACATGCTTAGAATCATCCCCGCCGACGAGGTGGGAGTCTCGCGGTACAATAAAATATATACATAATAGTCATAAAAAACATAACACAATAGGCTACTATGGACAGTAAAGTCACTACATTAGCCTATCTTAGTCCTTTCTTTTGTAAAAAGAACCAAACTTGGAACACAGCCAATCAGGCTGCAGCACCCTCTTAGAACACTCCACAGAGAGGCAAACCCTCAGATTTTCGTAGCACAAGTGACAGTAAGTATATAATAGCAATAAGGTAAGCCTCTCCGGGGAGGAGGGTGGGTCGCATGTGAATCTATGAAAGATACCAATACTGGATAACTGAAGTTACAGGTAAGTAACTCGTTTTCTTATCCAGTATTGGGGTATCTTTCATATATTCACATGCTTAGAATCAGAATAGTTAGCAGTAAAAAATCCTTAGTTATACAGTGGATGGTGGGTATCATAAGAAACACAATACATACCTCGTAATACCAATATAGTAATGCAATATAACATTCTAACCCTAATAAGGGAAGCATTATATACAAAATATAATATATGAGAAACACAGTATAAAAAACAGAAAAATGACATAATGACCTCCTTACAGAGGCTTACCTCATTTAAAAAGGTTTCGTAACACTGCTTGACCCACAGCCGATTCAGCTTCTGTCACCAGATCGAGACAGTAATGTCGTTTAAAGGTGTGCACATTTTTCCAGGTCGCAGCACGGCAAATCTTCTCCAAAGGTACCCCGGCAAAAAGAGCAGTAGATGAAGACACTGCCCTTGTAGAGTGAGCCTTGGGTTTCACAGATAAAGGATGTCCAGCTTTCGTATGGCAGAACTGGATAGTAGATGCAATCCACCTTGCAATAGTGGATTTCGTAACAGCTGTTACTGGCTTTTGGCCACCATAAGAAATAAACAATTGGTCCGATTTTCTGATGGACACAGTACGTGAAATATAGAATTTCATACACCTTTTAACATCCAAGGTATGCAAAGTCCTTTCAGCAGAGGAAGACGGATTTGGAAAGAAAGAGCGCAGTATAACAGGCTCATTAAGATGGAATGCAGAGGGAACTTTCGGAATAAACGTTGGATTAGTTCTGAGGAGAACATAATCATTGGTGAATTTCAAATAAGGTTGTTTGATAGTGAAAGCCTGGATTTCACTGACTCTCCGAGCAGAGGTGAGTGCCACTAAAAGTGCCGTTTTCCAGCAAAGGTACTTGAGGTCAGCTTTGTGAACAGACTCAAAAGGATGCTTCATGAGCTGGTGTAACACCAGATTAAGCTTCCATTCTGGAGGGGGAGCTCTGATGGGTGGAAAAGTTCTGAAAATCCCCTTTAAAAATTGTTTAATCAAGCGATTAGAGCAAAGGGATGCAGCTCCTGCAGAGCGTCTGTAGGTCGAGATGGCGCTAAATGTAGCTTAACAGATGCAAACATAAGACCAGACTTAGATAATGAAAGAAGATGAGGCAGAACTTTATCTGGAGAATATCGTAAAGGGTGTATATCCTTGTCACTGCACCAAGAACAGAATCGTTTCCATTTCAAAGCATACGTCTTTAAAGTAGAGGGAGCTCTTGCCCTTGCAAGAATTTCTCTACAATCCTGAGGTAAATCTATGTCCTTGAATTCTGCGAATCCAGAAACCATGCATGAAGATGCAATTGGACTGGACGAGGATGAAGAATCTGGCCCTTGCTCATTGATAACAGGGTCGGAACTGCAGGAAGACGGTATGGTCTGCGTTTGGACAATAGGAGAAGCTCCGTAAACCAATGCTGGCGAGGCCATCGCGGAGCAATGAGAATCATGCAGCATGGTTCCATTTTTAGCTTGCGCAGAAGTCTCGGTAGCAACGGAAAGGGGGGAAATGCGTAAGCAAAGATCCCTGTCCATCTCATCATGAAGGCGTTCCCCCACGAGCCCTTCTCCGGTTCCCAACTGGCAAAGAACGGGCACTTCCGATTGATTTTGGAGGCAAAGAGATCTAGATTTGGTCTGCCCCACATCCAAAATATGTGATCCACCACTGACTGATCCAACTCCCATTCGTGACAGGACTTCGAAGTCCTGCTCAGAGTGTCCACCAGAGTGTTGTGAATCCCCGGCAAATGCTCCACCTTGATCGTGATGTTGTGAGAAAGCAGCCATTCCCAAATGCTTTGAGCTTCTTGAGGCAGAATGTGTGAACGGGTACCTCCTTGCTTGTTTAAGTAATGCATGCAAGTGGTGTTGTCGGTTCTGATGAGAACTGTTGACCCTTGAAGCCTTGGGAGAAAAGACTGTAACGCCAGGAAAATGGCTCGAAGCTCTAGGAAATTGATATGCATTTTTGCCATCGCATAGGACCATCTTCCTCTTATGAAAAGATCCTGAAGGTGTACGCCCCACCCTTCTAGGGAGGCATCTGTAGTCAGGATGAACTCCGGCACAGAAGGAAGAAAAGTAAGCCCGATTGAGACATCCTTGGAGCGCATCCACCAAAGCAGTGCTTCCCGCATAATTGGAGTTATGCTCACTAGGTCGTCAAACGACCCCGAGATCTGCAGCCATTGACTGTCTAGTTCCTCCTGGATCGGCCTCATCCTTAGGCGGGTGCGAGGCACCAATAGTATTGCTGAGGATAGTATTCCCAGGAATGATTTGATGATTCTCACAGAAGCGAACCGTCTTTTTTGGAGGTCTGATGCCAGAGAAATCAGACGGAATTGCCTTTCTTTGGACAAGAATGCCTTGTCCTGGATAGTATCCAGGATTGCCCCTAGAAATTGTATCCTTTGGGAAGGATAAAGAACTGATTTTTGGCTGTTGAGGGACAGCCCCAGGGATTGAAATAGTTGAAGACATATAGACGTTGCTCGAGAAGCCTGCCGAAAAGAAGGAGCCTTTATTAGCCAATCGTCCAGATAAGGGAAAAGTTGTATGCCTTGAAACCTGAGGTGAGCTGCCACCGGGGCCAGGAATTTTGTAAAGACCCTTGAGGCTGAACTTAGGCCGAAGGGAAGGACCTCGAATTGGAAATGAGCACCTGCCACAGTGAAATGAAGGAATTTCCGATGTTTGGGGTGAATGGGGATGTGGAAGTATGCATCCTGGAGATCCAATGTTGTCATGAAGTCTGCATGGTCCAGAAGCTGAAGGATCTCTTGAAGCGTGACCATGCGAACGGATTTCTTTTGAAGATATTTGTTCAGTTTTCTTAAATCCAGGATAGGTCTCCATTCCCCTGACTTTTTCTTTACTAGAAAAAAGTGGGAATAAAACCCTTTCCCCACCTGAGAACGAGGCACTCTTTCTATCGCTCCTTTCGAGAGCATGGTTTTTGCTTCCTTTCTGAGAAGAGCAAGATGCGGAGGATGTTTCTTTAAGGGTGGATGAGGAGGAGGGATGCTGACAAATTCCAGGGTATGCCCAAATTTGATAATATCCAAGACCCACTTGTCTGTGGTCAATCTTTTCCAATTGTTGAGATATCGGGATACATTCGGAATCCTGAAAATAAGGTGTGGCAGAGCTGCTGCAGGTGCTAGGAAATCGTCACTGTTTTCTAGCAGAATCTCTGCCTTGTTGGGGCTGTCGTCTTCTATTCTGCTGTCTATAAGCGGCAGCCGGAGGGTTTCTGTAGGACTGCTGCTGTTGCTGCTGTTGATAGTAATATCTTCCCTGATAGACTTGGGACTGGTATCTCTGATAGCCACCACGAAAGGAATAGGATTCTCTGCCCCTGGATCCTCGAAAAGGAGTTTTCCTATATTGTAAGGTGCCAAGGGCTCTGGCAGTGTCCGTATCTTTTTTGATGTCTTGCAAAGCCTCATCTATATGCTTGCCAAAGAGCATGTCCCCATCAAATGGCATGTCCAAAATCTTTGTTTGGACCTCAGGTCGAAAGGTGGTAGATTTCAACCATCCCTGACGTCTGAGGACTGCTGCTCCAGCTAGTTCACGAAAGCCTAAGGCGGCTAAGTCCATAGATATATCAATTACTTCTGATGCAGCCCTTTCTCCTTCAAGGAGAATTTTTCTCGCCTCCTGTTTCTTGTCATCAGGTAAGTAGTCGAGATATGTAGCAATGTCCGACCATAGTTGACGGTTGTATCTCCCTAGAATCGCCAGGGAGTTTGTGGCACGAACTGAAGCACCCGACATGTGGTGAATCGCTTACCGATGTTATCAAGGCGCCTCCCATCCTTATCTGGCGGTGCTGTAACAGGAATGGATTGATTCCGAGACTTACGTTGGGCAGCCTGTGAAATAACGGAGTCCGATCTAGGATGACCGGACAGGCAAGCAGGAGCATTATCTGGTGCTTTGTACTTTTTATCGATTCTAGGTAAAATCGCAGACACCGAAAATGGATTTTTCATTATTTTAGTACCTTCTTCCCAGATATGATCTATTATCGGGATAGAACGGATGGACTTTCTACTTTGGTCTTTAAAATCGTAAAGGAAACAATCCGTTTGTTTCACAGATACAGGAAGATGAAACCTGGTCGCTGCCCTCTCCATAATTGCATGAAAACCTCCAATATCTTCAGGAGGGGAATCTACTGCCTGAGGAACAGGCGAAGATGGCGTAGGAATCAAGTACTCATCCCATTCTTCCACAGTAGTGGGCGAATTTGGCAACTCTCCATCCTCTGCAACAGTATCGTAATCATCATCCTGGACTACATGCTGCGCAGGTAAAACAACCTGAGGTTCATCAACAGGGACCGACGGACCTGCGATCTGCAAAACAGGAGGCGTAGTAGGCTGTGTTGGAACAGACGCTGCTGGTGGAAAACGTGCATGATAGTCCCTTAACATAGCCGTCAGGTCTTGCACCAAGGCAATAGGCATCTGCACCATAGGCTCCTGCTGAAAAGGAGTCTCTTGAGGACCTCGAAGTGACTCACAAGGCTCATAGTACTCCTCCTCATCTTCTTCATCCTGATATTTGATGCGGAGTTGAGAAGGATTGCGTGCTGGGCTAAAAAGTTCATCATCCTCTGACTCCTCAAGATAGTGACTAGGAGGCAAGGGCGAAATATGTGAAACGTCCTGAAAATAGCTTCTTGAAGATGGGAACGTCGACGATAGTTTTGATGTCAAAACTGGTGTAATTCGTAAAGATGTAGGTCTCTTACGCTTCAGCGTCGACGAAATGTACATGGAAGGAGAGTCAGTTCCTGCCGAAATAGCCATAACAGAAGCCACCGTTGACGTTGTCATCATCGACGTCGTCGACGGAAAAACCATCGTCGACGATGCTGTCGTCGTCGAAGCCACTATTGTCGTCGACGGGGGACTCGTCGACGGGAGTTGAATCGTCGTCGACGGTAGACTCGTCGACGGGAGTCGAGCCGTCGTCGACGGAGGACCCGTCGACGAGAGTTGAATCATCGTCGACGGCGGGAGCGTCGACGGGAGTTGAATCGTCATCGACGGTAGCGTAGACGGCAGGTGTCTCGTCGTCGACGAAGTAGGCGTCGACACTGGTATCGTCGACGTGGCAGGCAATGCTATCATCGTCGACGGTGCCGTCGTTGACGAAGCAATCGTCGACGGCGGGATGATCTTCGTCGACGAAGAGGAAGCACTGACCGTCTGAGGAGATTTCGTCGTTGACGGTGGTTTTTTCGACGTCGAAGGAATCCTGATAGTCTCAGGATGAGACTTTTGCTGTTTTGAGGCAGTTTTCACAGAAGTTTTCCCTTTTTCACCAGATGTCTCCTCTGAAGAGAATGAAAGCTTCTCTTTTCTAGAGGAAGAGTGACCAGTCTCAGAGTGAGGCTTCTTCAAGGTCTTACTCTGTCGCTCAGGGGGATCATCAGATTTATCCCTCTTCTTGGTTAGAGGGGTGGACACCTGAGGACTAATACTGCCATCATCTCCTGAAACGACATCAGATGTAGCTTTCAACTTTTCCAGCCAAACCAGTAGTCTTCCTTCTCTGTCCTTCAAAGTCTTGGCAGGAAAGGTTCTACAAATCCTGCAGTCTTTAACCTTGTGAGTTGGGTAAAGACAATAAATACATTGCTTGTGGGGATCCTCAAAATGTAGTCTCTTCTTCCCACATGAAGAACAAGGCAAAAACAAGCTTTTCTTTGAAGAATCAGACATATCTACTCACAAAGTTCAAGCAAAGGTGAAGAAAACTGAGCAGAGCTCAGGGAGACTCCCTGTCACACGACGTGCGGTAGAAAATCTGAGGGTTTGCCTCTCTGTGAAGTGTTCTAAGAGGGTGCTGCAGCCTGATTGGCTGTGTTCCAAGTTTGGTTCTTTTTACAAAAGGACTAAGATAGGCTAATGTAGTGACTTTACTGTCCATAGTAGCCTATTGTGTTATGTTTTTATGACTATTATGTATATATTTTATTGTACCGCGAGACTCCCACCTCGTCGGCGGGGATGATTCTAAGCATGTGAATCTATGAAAGATACCCCAATACTGGATAACCAGCATTTTCTGTTCTCTGGTGTAGCAAAGAGCTCTATGGACGATCTGCGCCATCGTTTGAAAATGTCGTCCAGTGTCCTCTGGTCCAGCTCCCACTTGTGGCAGACTGACTTTAGTCTGCTTAGTGTGTCTGCCGTCTCGTTGAGATTCCCTGGAAGATGTTCCGCCTTCAGTGAGACCCCATGTAGGATCGACCATTCCCAGATACTTTGAGCTTCCACAGACAGCAGACGGGATCTCGTGCCGCCTTGTTTGTTGATATAATGTATGGCCGTGGTATTGTCTGTTCTTATTAGAACCGACAAATTCTTTATTCTCGTGAGAAAAGCCTGCAAAGCTAGGCAAATTGCTCTGAGTTCTAGCAGATTGAAGTGCAAAAGACGATGATGATGTAGCCATCGACTGCTTATCTGGAGGTCCCGTAAGACCGCTCCCCAGCCCTCCAGAGATGCATCCGTTGTATTTATCTGAAGAGCTGGGGTGACCATGAAGGAGAGACCCTGGGAAATGTTCTCCTTGTGAATCCACCATGAAGCAGCTTCTTTCATTGGCGCAGTGATTGTGATCATGTCCTCGAAAGATCCTTCCACCTGACGCCACTGTAAGTCCAGTTGCTCCTGGAGAGGATGCATAAGTAGCCTGCAGTGAGGAATTAGAGGAATGCAGGACGAAATGGATCCCAGAAGGGACTTGTAGAGGCGAACTGAAAGTGACCTTCTTTTTAGAAGTAGATGGGCCATCGACATCACTTTGGCTTGCCTTTCTAGTGACGGAAATGCCTTGTTCAGGGACGTGTCCAATTTGGGTCCCAGGAATTTGGCGTTTTTGGACTGACACAAGTTTGACTTTTCCCTGTTGAGGGTAAGACCTAGACTCCTGAACAGCGTTGTACAAGCTGCCACCGAATTCTTGACTGGGGTCTTGGAAGGAGCCTTTAGCAACCAGTCGTCCAGGTAGGGGAACACCTGGTGCTGCTGTTTTCTTAGGAAACCCGCTACCAGAGCCAGCATCTTCGTAAAGATTCTTGGTGCCGATCTGAGGCCGAAAGGGAGGACCCTGAATTGAAAGTGGCTCTTGGCTACTGTAAAGCGAAGGAACTTCCTGTGCGATGGATGAATGGGAACGTGAAAATATGCGTCCTCTAGGTCCAAAGTGGCCATGAAATCTCCTAAATTTAGAAGTCGAAGTATGTCCTGTAAGCAGATCATTCGGAACAACTGTTTGATGCTCCCTCAGATCTAGAATAGGGCGCCACCTTTCGACAGTCTTTCGAACTAGAAAGAACCAAGAGTAGAATCCCTCTCCTCTTTGGGATAAAGGGACCGGTTCTATCGCCCCTTTCTGCAGCATTTGTTGGACTTCTAGGTGCAGGAGACGGAGATGTTTTGTTAAGCTGGAGCGAGGGGGGGTGGTTGGAGGAGGATGAACAAATTCCAACATATGGCCAAATTGGACTATGTTGAGCACCCATTGATGTTATCCGTTGCCAATTTTGGAAGTAGAGGGAGATCCTGCCCCCCACAGGTGTTTGATGAGGGGGAGGAACAGTAGTCAGAGCCTACAAGCCGCTATTGAAGTCTAGAGGAATCCTTCCCCTGGCGTCCTGCTCTTCCTCTGGGTGCCGATTTTGAATATGTTGTGGACTGACTCTGCCGCTGGTTGTACTGTGGGCGATAAGTATGCATGGCAGGTGTATACGAGGAGTACCTATATTGCTGGTACCCTCCTCTGTATGAAGGAAGACCTCTACCCCTTGCTCGCCGAAAAGGGACCTTGCGGTACTGAAGCGTCCCTAACGACCTCGCTGTGTCTGTGTCTTTTTTAATGTCTTGGAGCGCGTCATCTATATGTTTGAGCGCTTCCCCATCGAATGGAAGGTCTAATATTTTGTTCTAGACCTCAGGTCTAAAGGAGGTTGCTCGAAGCCATCCCTGGCGACGAAGGACCGCTGCTCCCACCAGGGAACGGAAAGCCGTTGTAGCAATAATCATTGCGCAATCAATTACCTCAGAGGAGGCTCTCTCTCCTTCCTGGAGGATCTTTTTCGCTTCGGCCTTGCTGTCTTTAGGCAGTTGGTCGAGGTAAGGAGATACAACACACCACATCTGGCGGTCGTAGCGGCCCAAAATGGCTAAAGCATTAGCTGCTTTGACGAGCAGGCTTGACATAGAGGAAAACCTCTTGCCAGCATTGTCCAAGCGTCTGCCTTCTTTGTCCGGAGGTGTAGTTAGAGGAGCTGCCGGATGTTTTGACCTGCGCTGCCTGTGATATGACTGAGTCCGGTTCTGGCTGACTCACAAGGCAAGCCGGGCTATCCTCCGGGGCTTTATATTTCTTCTCCAATCGAGGAAGGACTGGGACCACCGTTGCTGGGGTCTTCGGGACTTTAAGACCCTCTTCCCATACATGATTGACAATGAGAATGGTTCTTACAGACTTCTTAAAGGGTTCCTTAAAGTCATATAAAAACACTCAGACTGCACAGAAGGCATAGGCAGATCGAACCTTTTGGCTGCCCTTTCCAGCAGATTGTGGAAACCGCCTATGTCCCCAGGTGGAGAATCTACGGGAACCGGTGAAGGGGAAGAAGGAGTAGGACTAATATAATCATCCCATTCCCTATGTGGGTCCGGGAGATCCGTATCTCCTTGGTCGTCATCCGAGATATCATCTTGGATAAGAGGAGCAGCTGATGGAGGATCCTCTATCAATTGTAGCGGTGGTGGTGGCAGCCGGTGGGTGGAAGTGACCGCAGGTGGTCCAGCGGGAACTGAGACTTGTTCCGGAGCCGAAGATGGTGTCGGAAATCTCCATTTGTAGTCTGACAGCATAAGCTGCAAGTCCGAAATCAAGGAGGACGGCATACAGACCATCTCCTCTTGATAACCTCTATGGTAGTCCTGGGGAGGATCATAGTCCTGCTCTTCTTCATATCCGTCTTCAGAATCCAGTTCTTGGCACTTAACGTGCAGTTCTGAAGGGCTATGTGCATAATCAAAGGGACCTTCCTCATCTGAATCTTCTTCCTCCAGGAGGTGAGTAGGTAGTAGAGGTGTCACTTTGCTTGGGGAAGTGAGCTCAGGAGTTATATGCCGCTTCCTGATAATTTCCCCAGAAATTTTCTCTCTCGTCGACGAGGTCGTCGATGGTGTCATCGACGATGTTGATATTGTCATAGACGGTACCGTCACCGATACCGTCGTCATTACCATCTACGCCGTTGCTGTCGTCGTTGTCGCTGTCGTCGTCGTCATTCTCGCCGTCGTCGTCGACAGCAAATCTTCGTTGTCACTGCTGAAACAGCATCCGTCGTCGCCCCCATCGTCGATGGAGGTTGAACACTGGACGTTGAAAGCAAGGAAGCTCTCGGCGACGATCCCGTCGTCGGAGCCGGAGTGAGTTGAGGAGACTGTACCTTTTCACTCCGCGTCGACGATGACGATGACAGTTTCTTCGTCGTCGGTGTCGTCGACAACTTCGTCGATGGTGGAACGTTTTTTGCCTATTTTCCCTCAGTAGGAACAGAGGAGGATTTTTTGAAGACTTTTCTTCCCTCAGGAGGAGAAGGTGGAGGTACAGAGCTCGACTTTCTCACTGCACTCACGCCTGTTGTAAGTCCTTTCCTCTACTTTTCACCTCGGTGAGGAGATTTATTTGGACTATGCCTGTCAGACCCATGGGAGGTCTTTTTAGACGCTTGCCCAGGACGGTCCTCTGAAGAAGAAGGGTCAGATCTCCCCCTTTTCAATGATCTCCTTGAAGACGAAGCAGATGAGGCCTCATCACTATTGTCACTGAGACCGGCTCTCTCCTGGACATTAGTTTCTGGAGCCAGGTCAGGAGACGTCCCTCACGTTCCCTCAAGGTTTTGGTGGAAAAGGTACGACATACCTTGCAATTTTTGGCCCTGTGGTCTGGATACAGGCAATAGATGCAGTCCTTGTGAGGGTCATCCACATAAAGCCTCTTCTTAGTGCAGGTGGCACAAGCTCTAAAAAGCTGTAGTAGTCTGTGAAGAAAAATAGTTGAAAAATCTCTCAAGAGTAATGGAATAAGGAAAAAACTGAGCAGAGCTCAGTGGAGACTCCCTAGCACAATGTGCGGTAGAAAATCTGAGGGTCTGAGGTTCTCTCAGGGGGGTTCTAGAGGGTGAGGCTGATCTGATTGGTTGTTGATTTTATTTGGTCTCTTTTACAAAAAGAGGTGTATATGTTACAAAACTGGAATGGGCCTAGGCCTGGTTTCTGATTTGTAATAGCTTTGCATTGCTATTTTATATATACCGGGGACTCCCATCTCAACGACGGGGAATGATTCAAGCATGTGGATCTATGAAAGTTCCAATACTGGAGTAAGTTTCCTTTTAGTTACAAGCCAGAGGCGCCTGGGATTGTGAAGCAAGTAAACAAGACGCTAAAGGCTCGACTGGCTACGGTTTGTGTGTCATTTTCCCTCAAATGGCCTCAGGCCCTTCCCCTGGTTCTGATGAGCCTCCAGAGCTCAGCTAATCAGAGGACTGGACTCCCTCTCCGCCCCAAAAAATCCTAAAGGGGAGACCTATGAGGCTTCCTGCCGTGCGTGAAGCAGCGCTTATGAATATGACAGATGATATGGTTCTTGACTTCTGTAAAGGACTGGCTGATGTGCTGTGTTCTGTCTCTCACCAGGTTGAGTTGGAAACTCCACTTCCAAGGCAAGAACGGTGCCATGACCTAAATCCAGGGGACTGGGTCATTGTGAAGAAACAAGTTAGGAAAATTTGCCTGGAGCCCAGCTGGCATGGCCCCTTCCAAATCATCCTTGTGAAAAACACTGCTGTCAAGTGTGGAGGACTCGAGAGTTGGATTAACACTTTGCACACCAAGAGAGTGACACAGGTCTGCTAAGACCTGGTGAGAACAATCATTGATTCACAGAGTCAAGCTCCAGTGCAAATCAAACATTCAGAGGGATGAGAAGATTGTGCACAAGTGTGTCAAAGTCAAATCAAGAGACGTTGTGAGCCTGTGGTGAATGAATCAAGGGCCACATTGAAACAAGCAGCTGAAAGTGTGCATTCTGAGCTCGAAGTGTGTCAAGATGAGAAGGGTGGCCGAAAAGGGGTGAAAGACTACAAGTTGCTGTGTGTGAAAACTGCATCCCAGAAACAATCACTGACGAAACGGAGACAGTGACAGTGAACAGCATTAGTCTATGCATTTGTATTTAATTTATTTGTTTGATATATTGCCAACAAGGCAACACAAACAACACACACAATGCACTAAACAATAAAAAGATCTATAACATTCTTCAATTGCATTTCAATAATGACCAAATACCCACATAAACATAAAAAATGACAATACATTATCAAATATTATGTCACTCTTCTATTATAATCATTTCATGGTGCATAAAATTCAACAAAAAATATCATATAATCAATATAAAGAGAGTGCATAAAATCCAATAAAAGAGATCATATAATCAGTATAAATTTGGAAGATCCTATTCTACAAACAATCCAGTCAGTTTTTCAAGCCGATCCGATACAATAACTAAAAATGTCCCTATCCCATAGCATAATCTCAAATTATTACAATCTCAAATTATTTTTAAAAGACCATGGATGCAACAAACTTTTAGAATTCAAAATTAGGAATAACAAACTTTTCCTTTCTGTAACAAAAGTCCAGCAAAAACAATTAGGTGACCCAATGTCAGCAGAAAATGTTTATAAAAAGGACAAAGAGGAATATCTATTCTATCTTGATTAGTCGACCTCTAATATATAAAAAATGGCCCTTGGCCAAGCCTAACCCTCAGTGACCAACTTCTGACAATAGTACTATTAATTTCACACAAATAGGATTGTGAAACACCTCCGTAATCAGTATCTGATAAATGGGACAACTTATTTCTTTTATCCACATTTTCTAAATCACAATTTCTGGATTTATCTTTAACTACTCGCCTTAGTACACTCTTCCGTTGGGCTTCTGATATACACTGTGTATCACACAATGGTAATATATATAATCAAAGGTGCTGTTTTATTGCACTGGAAATAATTTTTAATTAACTGCCTCAGCAATCCCTCAGCCACATTAGTGAGACATGCCCAATAATTGCGGACCCTTTACTAGAACTTAAATACCATATTAGTCAAGCCCAACTTCAGCCTCAGTGTATACTGACTGTACCACTTGGGAGGCCTAACCATCTTTCCAAAATATTCATTTTTATAATAGAAAGGCGTTGATATTTTTCCCCAGGAGGACTTCACAGCCATTCAAGAGCAAATTTACAGTTTTCAAGGTGTAGGTCTCTTAAAGAAGTTCTGTGTATTTATGCCCCAATTCCGAGTCTATTCTTTGTAATACACCCGCGAAGTTCCTTGCTCTTAGCTCCTGTTGATCTTTAAAATTAAGATTGTATTTAAAAAGGAGATCCAAATACCTATAGTCAATCACCACCACTAGTTGTGCACCATTTAGCCACCATTTCTGATATTTTTGTTCTGTATACTTCTGTTGGAAAAAGCCATCACTTTTGTTTTAGAAATATTTATTATCAGATCATTCACAGAGTCAAGCTCCAGTACAATTCGAACAGTATTCATGAAAAGCATCTAATTTCCTCTGAAGGCCCACTGGAGTGAGATCTATTATGTCTGCATCATCTGCATAATACAATGAAGAAATAGTCTCCTCACCTAGTTTCAGTGGAAAGGAGCGAACTTGGCGGGAAGGTGTTGGTGCATCAGCGATATAAATAGAAAAAAGCAGAGGGGCTAATATACAACCTTGCTTTAAGCCATTAGGGGTCTTTATCCTTATAGACAAAGCACCATTACTTCCCATTTCGACTCTTGTCCATGATCCCTCATGGAGCTTGATTATCAATTTGTAACAATCCAGGTGGAATATTCCGATTGGACATTCTTTACCACAGAAGCGCCCAGTTGATGGTATTGAATGGCTGGGACAAGTCTATACATGAAACGTAAAAAGGCTGTTTTTGTTTTAAAGACACAATCCTCAGCCAATAGTAAACATCCATCCAATGTCAAGTGACCACTACGGAAGCCCATTTGTACCTTGAGGATAACTGCCTTATTTATTGTCCACTCCCCCAAAACATGTAAGGGATTTTTTGCATAGATTTTAGTTAGAATGACCTACAAAGTAATGATTCAATAGCTCTTGGGAGACTCAAAAGGGCCCTCTTTATGTAGCAAAACCCTTATACTTCATTTCTAAGATTCTGGTGTATCATGACCACTTATTAAAGCTAAAAATACCAGGGTCAAAACTTGGGCCCACAGACTAGGGTTAAGCTTTATTGCATCAGCTGGTAATCCATCTATCCCTTGTATGTTTTTATTATTTCCTCTACACTTCGCACTGTTGGAGTTGGGGAATACTGCCATAGCACCACAATATCCATCTTTAGTTTTTTCAGGCACCATGTCATAACTGTATTATCATCTTTTAACTTTTATAGCTTAGTAATGTATGTAATCGCCTCTACTTCAGTCACTAGTGCTGCTACTGGTATATTGATGGATATTGCGTGCTAAGCCGACAAAACCCTTTGTTCTTATGTATGAAGCGCCATTATAAGCTTTGTCCAGGCTGCACCTTTCTAACACCAAATAATGTTTCTTAATCATTTTTCAAACACCTTCCTAAGTTGTCTAATTAAAGCCACTTTATTAACACTACCCAATTTATAGGCCTTCCTTATTTTCATATTTAGCTCAATCTTTGCCTGCTACTTTGGGGATCTTGGTTTACCCATACACCCCTTTCCGTTCTTATGGGCCATTGATGCAGTCTCTCTTACAAAGGATATCAATTTATCATATTCTTTCATAAACGCTTGAGGCCGTACATTAACCTGGTCTCTCAGGAAATTATTAATCATATTCAGTCTGACGTTTCAGTTTTCCAGTCCATATTATCCTACGCCTATTTTTTCAATGTATTGGCGAGCTAGTCTGACAGCGATCCCTTAAATATACCAAGCTCTGCAATGTGATAAAAAGAGGTTTATGATCACTGCATATTGACTCACCAATTTCAAAATCTTTTACCAGACTAAACTCTTCGGAGGAAATTATTGCAAAATCATTAACAGTGGCCGATTTCCCATTAGCAAAAGTGCTTTTCACTCTTACCCTTTCCATTGATCATTGTCATATTCACACCATCTAATATATTCACTAATTTCCTGCCTTTCACGCCCCCAACGTTTTTAGCAAGAACCTGGCCCGGGGTCCCAAATGCGTTATCCTTTTCCAACTGTAAGTGATCCCCAGTTGCTTTGCTGGGGATTTTTGTGTTAAGATCTCCTACAAGTAAAATTGGGATTTTGGGGAATTTCAAAGTGATTTTTCCATTAACTATGTCAATTCTCTTAGCTGTTTGTCATGGTTTTTTTTTGGCAGGGGTTAAGGATTTACTATGATTACATCTGTACAAGCATTCTTCACCTGTAGTTCCTTATTTATTTTCAATTGTAATAATTAAAATTTTGTGGAACTTATATTATGTTTTACTGAAACTAAAAATGCAAACCCACCAAGCGGGGCATCCGTATTTTTCCATAACTGCAGCCACATTGTAGACCATATAATCATTCATAACAATTTCATCAGGTTCCCAAGTTTCTTGCAGGGCTATTATCAAAAAATCTTTCTTTTATAAAACAAAAATGATTTCAAATTCCATTTCAAGCCAGCTATGTTCCATTACAAGAGTGCAATATCAGTATCATCCGGACCTCCGGATTGGTGGTCTTATGGCCACCATCTCTGTATTAATATCTCCCAGCGCCCAATTCTAGTCCTGTTGACATTTTGAAGGCAGATCATCAGATTTTATTTAGAATTGCTTTCCATTCACCAATTTTGTTATTACAATCCTCTCACTTCCCCTAACCGAGCGGCTCCCGTTTGAGATGTGGTTTACTATATGGTTTGGTTGAGCACCCCTCTCTATATCTTGGGTACTAAGCCGGTCGATTTCAACCTCCCACTGCCTCTCAGTTAAATCTGAAGGGAAGACAATTTCTCATAGACATCATAGCCTGCTCATTGTTGCTCATCAATTGAATTAAGAACTTCCTCAGCAACTATGCTTGAGTGAAAATAGACCGTAACATATGGTCAAGATGATGCTACATCAATTGCCTTTGGAAGAGAAACCAAGCAACGTCCTTAGATACTATCTTGGACAACTTGGGTATTGTATTAAAGAGAGAAAATACATTAGTTCTGTTAATGAAACCTTCAGGAACATGATCTGCAAACATTTCTACCAGTTGAAGAACCCGATCCATGGTAATGTAAGGATTAACTAGCAATCCCTTAAACCCAGGGCAAAGTGTGCCAAACCAAGGAACCATTGGTCCTGACCACAGCCTTTGGACCTCCATTACCATGATTGTCAGTTGCCTTATCCAAATCCCATTCCAACTGACTTTGGGGATGGCCACATAATTGTACACATTTTAGAACCATTACCGGGCCTGCCACCTCTATGCAACCTTTTTCTGCACCTAGAACAACTAATGATGCCCCTTTAACTCGGTCTCCCTAGACTTCTGATGTCCTTCCACCCCCTTCTCCTCTGTTTTACTTACTGAAGCGGTTTCACAGTGCAGCAGCCTTTTCCCTCTTTTAATAATCCTGCTTTTCTGCATACTTTTAGTTTTTTTTTTTGCGGTGGCCCTTACTTGCTCCATTTTATTCTGAAACAGTGGGAACACTGTATTTATCTTTTCCTTCCTGCCCTCACTTTCTACCCCTTCCACTTCAACCTCAAGAGCTCCTACTGGGCTAAAGGAGATATTTTTGGTAGGAACGATTATGAGCCAAAGTCATCAGTCAACCACCTTGGGATATATCACCACTACAGCGGCCGTCTGGGTCAACTTGTGACAGGCAGTTTTAACCAACGTCCACGCACTGGGCACAGGTCCCCCAGGCGCCTCAACTATATTTATCGGAGGGACCGTGCTTCTGCTCCTTCATCCTAAATTCTATTAAAAATTGCAACATTATGCTCTGTGTCCCTCACCACTGAACATTGACCATTCACCAAATGGAAAACATACTCCAATATTTTATTCATTGAAGCCATCCATCTTGAATTATTTAAGACATGTTCTCTCGGAGACTGTTTTTTATGGGCTAGTAGGGAACTATCTAGCAATGGTTCCGGGTTCGGAGCTGACCTCCGGTGTGGCTGGCCAGTAAATTAGATATGAGAGACCTTACTTTATCTGGCCCCTGGTGTTCTGATTGTAGCTTTTCTGTAGATTCAGTACAAGGGCTTGAGGACTGATTCATATCCGATACCTTCAAAAGGCCTGAAAGCATAGAGCCAAAGGCATGTTGATCGCGCCCGTCAGATCCCCTTCCCCTTCTAAGTTGTCTAAGATTGACTTATCACTTATTTGCTCACTTATTAGAATCAGATTGGCAGCCTGAGTCACCACTGCTCCCTGATCAACATTCCCTAGCTTCGCTTCAAACCCGTTTACATTTTTTAACAAGCAGGATTCTGATGTGTATGGCCCCTATAAGAATAACTTGTAGTTGGAGTGGGTCTAGTTGAAACTAACGGCCCTAATGCATCTTGTGAAAGCCCCTCACCCTGTGACATGCATTGAGTACATGCAACCGGACTTGATTCAATGATCACATTGCTATGAACTTCCCCATGCACTTTAATGACATGCTTCATCTCAACATTTTTACTTGGACTAGCAACTAATGGTCGAGCCCCAGTCTTCTCCCCAGAGTTACTGGGCCAAACATGCAATGTCCGTAAATCAGTTGGTGAGAGGTTCGTAGTTATACTGGGGTCTGCTGCATCCATGCCCTCTTTCGGACACTTATTCGCTGGTAATGATAATGACCCTTCTTTTAATAAAGGCTTCATATAGGTCTTTATGGAGTAGCAAGATGCCTTTGTGGCCTTCGTGACACATCGTCTTTTCATTAATTCCCTTCTTTTCACCACTCAAGACATGCAATGGACTCAAAGTCGAAGCAGCACATGAAAAAACAGATGGCTGCACATTCACACTCTGATTCATAGGGACAGCATCTAAAGGGTGCTCCAAAGGTTGCTCCCTGTTCACCAGGAAAACGTCTTGCGCAATGTTAGGCTTAGTCACTTTATACTTTACTATTATGCCCAGTTTGTCACCTACTTGGCCCAGCTCAGCCCAGACTAGTCACTAGACCCCATACCAGCACAGGCAACACTTCAAAAGCACAATAGCCAATATGCACCATATGCACCTGTTGGACTTAGCCCTTCTTGCAGGGTCATCCCTGAACTTTTTGCCTTCCTCCTGGTATATTTTCTGGCCTGGTGTTGGTGGTTTTAGGCCTCTGGGCACTTTATCACTGCTGTCCAGTGTAAAGTGCATGTGCTCTCTATGGTAAAACATGGTAAGATTGGTCTACACCTGTTTGGCGTATTTAATTTACCTGTCAGTCCCTTGTAAAGTGGTATCTCAGATACCCATGGCAAGTAAATTAAATGCTACTGGTGGGCTTGCAGCGCTGCTTGCGCCACCCACCAAAGTAGCCTTTCAAACCTGTCTCAGGCCTCTGCCATTGCAGGGCCTGCGTGCGCAGTTTACTGCCGCTGTGACTTGGCATATAAAGTGGTTGACACGTCTGTGACTCCCCTTTTTCTACATATCGGTCACCCCCTAAGGTAAGCCCTAGCTAGCCTTATGGGCAGGGTGCTCTGTAGGTAAAAGGTAGGACATGTGCCTTAACTGCGTGGCATGTCCTGGTAGTGACAAACAGTCATTTTGGTTTCTCACTACTGTGAGGCTGCCCTCTCATAGGAATGCATTGGGGATTCCCTGATATGTGTCAAGTTTGGTATGTTTGGAATAGTGGTAATAAATGCTGCGTAATGGTGTTCGCAGATTCATTATCACTATTTTAGAAATGCCACTTTTATTTTTTAACATTTCTTTTTATTGAACAGTTAAGATTCGACAATACAATCGCAATTTGAGAGGAGATGACATTATTCACATACTTAAATTTACCATTGGTTACAGTGAGGCCAGCATGGGCAAATAAGACTTCAGGGTTACATAGATTCTTCGGGTGAGGGGACCACCGGAGGGTTACAAATACTTCCTCTGTACACATTCCATTTATTCCAGACCGCTGACCATTTTTGGGGACAGCCCCGTGCTGTGTATACAGTTTTCTCCCTAAGCATGCACCAATCTATATCGGCTTTCCACTTGACAATCTTAGGCGGCTGCTGTGCTCCCCATAGCTGCGCAATATTCCGTTTCGCCACCATAAACCCCAATGTGGCCCAGAGCTTCTCTTTACTGGATAGGTCGGTTGGTTCCCATATATTCAGGAGGCACCTTTTGGCTTCAGGATGAACAGGTATCCCAAGCACCTCACTCATAGTATCGTGCAATTTGCACCAGAATTTCTGAATGTGCTCACATTCCCATATGATGTGCATGAATGTCCCCAAGTGCTTACAATTCCTCCTGCATTCTCCCTGCTCCACCCGCCCCATGCAAACTAGGCGGGGCCCATTAATGTACACTCTGTGCAGTATTTTTAGCTGGACGAGGCACTGTCGTGCTGACACTGCTACCTCCCTTGGGGAGGCTACTGCCTCCTGCCAATCTTCGTCGTCCAGTTCCAGTCCATCTGCTACCCACTGTTCCCTTGTGCGTACGAGGGGATCTAGAGAGTGGTTTATCAGCTTTTTATAAGTCAGGGAGATCGCTTTGTTAGGTAAGTAGCCATCAAGCAGTCTGTCCTCTAGGGGCAAAGCATCAGGGGGAGAGGAGTCTTTCTCCAGGTGCTCTCTCAGCGCATGTCGGATCTGCATGTACCTGAAGTACTCGGAGCTGGCCAATTTATACTCTAGCTGCAGTTCCGCAAATGTTAGTACGTCGCCCTTCCTCCAGAGGTCTCCTATTTTTGAGATTCCAATGAGGTCCCATCTGTTAAACCCCTTCGAGGTTCTCAAAGTCCCTAGCTGCTCTGAGTCCCACAGTGGCGTTGCCACTGTGAGCTTTTGCTTCCATCCTTGACTTCTAGTCGCTGCATGCCAAATTTGGACCGAATGTTTTGTTGGGCCTGTCAGTCGGAATTTCGTGGGTTTGGAGTAAAGGGCTCTAGAAAAGTCCCCCCCCCGGCAGTTGCCACCGATCCATAGCATAACCTGGATCATCCGGACTGCGGTAGGTACATTGGTTAATGGCTGCTAGCTGCGCAGCCCAGTAATACTTCTTGAGGTCTGGTAGACCTATTCCTCCATCATACCAGGTCAGTGCCCGCTATACGGGGTTTACCTTCCCACAATAGCTGTCGTTGTAGTCCCTCAATCTCCTTAAAGTATCTTGCTGGTATTACATCAGGGGAGTTCTGGAGGACATATAGGAAGCGCGGCAAGGCCATCATCTTAAAAAGAGCGGCCCTCCCCAGCATCGAGAGCGGGAGCTCCTTCCATTTCCCGATGTCACGGCTTGATCTCTGTAGTGGGGGGAGTAGATTGCGGTCGTATCTAGATTTAGTATCTGTTGTGACGTATATCCCGAGGTATTTAACCGCGGCGGCAATTCCGCCGCGGTGCGGCGGTTTAGCGCAGTGGGCGGGGCCGCGTCGGCCAACGGACGTGCGCAGCACTACGAAGGTAGTGTGCGCGACGGCCGTTGTCCGACGCCAGCAGCGAAGGGGTTAAAGCCTGTTACCGTTGTTTGTATTGGAGAAATGCCACTTTTAGAAGTGGGCATTTCTGTGTGCTATGTGTCTTTGTGCCTGCCTGATGTGTATTGCATGTCTGGCTCTGGAGTGACAGGGGCTGGGGAGGTGCAGTGGCTCTAGAGGGGCTGGGTGAGTCAGCGCTAGGCTGAATAGGCCATTCTGTATTTGGAGTGGTGGGAGGAGTAGCACCTGGGCCTGAATGGGACTGTGCCTGCCTTCCACAATGCTGGCTCCGGGGCCAGAGCCTACACTGACAAAGGAGGCCCCAAGGGGTATGCGATTCTACAATGATTTGAACACATGGGTTTATCCACATGAAGATTAGACTGTTCCAAAATGGCAGCCTTCTTGCCTCCCTTTTGGCTAACTTATTACATCGGATTACAGAATGGGAAATGTCGAGTGTTATCTGTCTCTCATTATGATTGGCAATACGGCGGACATCGGGATAAGCATATGAGGTTTGCATATCCATAATTGCTTCATGTATAGACTAGCTTTATATACATGTTTCTATGTACTAGTTTAATTATTTTACTATGTAGCGCTAACATCTCTCGCTAAAAAAACATCTCTGGTTTGGTTACAAAATATATATAAAAATGCGGGATAAATATTATTGCTTTGCCCTCTGTACTGCTTATAGATCCTTGCCTTTGGTACACGTTTGTTTCTATTTATATCTTCACTACCATCTTAAGATGGCTGCTGCTCTCTGACACCACCTTTCGTGATTTTATGAGCCTCGCATATGTTGGCCGCTGCTGTGCAACATTAAGGTTGCTAACACGGTGTATGTAGCGTTAACACCTCTCGCCAGTACACATCTCCGGATCAGTTATAAAATATTATAAATGCGGGATAAATATTATTTCATTACCCGTAGGATCTTCGCCCTCGGTACATGTCTGTTCCCACTGTAACCTTTACTTCCCTCTTAAGATGGCTGCCGTTCTCTGACACCATTCTTTGTGTTCCCATGAGCCTATCACACGTCGGCTTCAGCTGTGCAGCATTAAGGCTGCTAGTGCGGTATATTTAAACGAGGTGGTGCATGGGCATTTCCCAGACCGTCCCCGCTCTACAGGAAGCGTTTCTCGAATCGGTCCAAATCTCTGTCTGTGGTATTTTTAGAAACTAGTCTATTTTTTTTTGTTTTATTTTCATACTTATTGCCGGTTGTAGGGCTAGTGCGCAGCATATTCTGCACTGCATGATTTCGCCTGAATACTTAATGTCCCATGGAGGGTAGAGGTTCATTCTTTTTCCCATCTATTGCTCTCCCCCCCGCCGACCCTGATGTAATCTATAAAAAGGGCGCCCGCCTATGGGAGTGTGCCCTGATGGAATTATAGTCATTGCATTTACATGCCTGCTAGGATACATACACACTAGGGAATTCGGACCCATTGGATGCAGTGGATCATTCATATCAATGTGCACCGATTCATGCGGTAATGGAAGGACATATTCCTTCATGCTGTTTTACACTGGCTTTTCCGTGGTAATAACTGTTATCCCTTGTCGCACTAGACAGGTTTTTTGTGCCACCACTGGAGCTATCATATGGAAATATATAGGAATAGTAGGGGTTATCACCAATAACATCACTCCATTCTTCCTAAAAACTTTTAGCTTTCCACAGGCTGATTGGGTGACTATCCCGTTATCCCTGGTACAACTTATGGTGGTGTGGACACAGAATTGGAACAACAGAGTGTTATCATACCTCTGATTCTCTACACTGTCCACAGAGAAGCATTCTCCTTGTGATACTTAGTAAGACACTTTAGACTGGGGTGGTTTCAAATGGTCGCCCTTGTTAGAGTATAAGGTTATAGTCGTGTGTTTTTGTCTCTCTCTTGATACAGTTGTTGCTGAAACTATAATGTGCTAATCTTATCTACCCACCGTTGCAACTCCGTCGCAGATACTTGCAGAGAGTGCCTGATTTCCTGCTTTCTTGGTGGGTGCTCCATATAATATAATATATGGTTGTTGTATTTAGATATTCCTACGTGTGCCATTTTGGTACATATAGGGTTCAGTTTTGTTCTGGGCTTGGACCATTTGGCAGGTTATTCATGCCAGGCGTATTTGTGTCTGACATTCTCGTCACATCTACTATTTTGACTTTCTAGCTTTTCCTCAATGACAAAAGAACTATGGCACTACCTTTTTCACCCTTTCTTTCTCGAATTTCTCTGCGTTATATGCTCTTCAATTCTGTTTCCATTTTACTTTCTATCTCCCTTTCCTTCTGGAAATGTCCATTTACATAATATATGGAATGATATCCTCTTTGTATATATTTCTTTTATATAGTAAGATTGATGTAAATGATTATATGTAATTAAAGTTGCCATGTATTGTTGGTTTAGTGATTATGTTGTTGGTTATTGTAATATCAATCATGTACATAGCAGTCCTGTCTTAATGGGTATATATGTTTGTATTATGATCATGTATTGTAGTGTCTATATGTTACATATCTATGTATATATATTTATGTTTGTATATATGTTTGTTAAATTTACAGCCCTGAAGAAGTCCTTTACTGGACGAAACGCGTCGGCTGTGTTTTCTAAACAAGAATTTTTGAATAAAAGAAGAGACTAAAAGGAAACTTTATGGATACAGACTAGTTATTTCTTGTTTTATTGTCAAGTGCTGCACCTTTGCTTTTTGTTTGTAATCTGACAAAGGAGGTGGTCGTGCACCTTTAGAGAAAGGTGTGAGTGCCCCCCTGAATTGGTTTTGACCGGGCACAGAGCCCTGTGGGGAACAAAGACCCTACCTAGTATAAGTATTGGGGCTGTGACCCCATGAAGGTGGCTTGCTTGGAACAGGAGACTGCGTGGGACCAGGAGGAACCGCCATGGACCTGGGCTGCAGGAAGTGCTGACCTGCTGCCTTTCTAGGGCTAGGGGGGGAACTACCACTCTGCCTAAGGGAATCCTCGTGCTGGCCTCCCTGGGCACACTTGGCTGGTGTGCCCCTGTGGTGTCCCATGACTTGTGGCTTGCCCCACATGATTTGTGACAGCGCGTGGTGAGCGCTGGGTTATTCACCTCTTGTCCCTTCCCGCACCGAACTGCGTGAACCGTACAGCAGGGGGCTCTGCTGACGTGGCCCGTGCTGTGTTGAGCCCGTCTACAAGGAAGTACCAGGCGGGAGCCCACCCCACGTTGTTGTGACAGAAAGCACGTTGTGAGCACTTCACCTTTTTGCATGTTGGAGCCTGAAAGGCGGGCTCCTGCTCCAAAGCGCACTGTGTTCCTAAGTGCCCTGGTGCTTCCTTGCCAAACTGCCAGGTGCAGGAGCTCGTGAGTAGCTCATTTCTGGTGACCGCCCAGCGCTCTACTTATCTTGTGTGGAGCTGGCTACTGCGCGGCAATTGACTGCCTCTGTGGTCCGAGCAACTGGCAGCAGGCACCGTCGCACCTTGTCAAGGAAGCAGCCGGAGTCGACTGAGATTTTGCTCCGTGATCCCCAGCGTGCCAGAAGTCAGGCGAGGCTGAGCCTGGTTGTGGGCAGTACTACGCCGGTCGGAGAGACAGGAAGTCAGGCAACTGTTGCCTGTTTGTGGGCGGGGCTCCCGTGGTATCGAGGAGAGCCCCGCGTACTGTCTGAGCCTGCTAGATGTCCGGAAGAAGAAGAAGCCACGAATAACGGAGACTATGCTCCGTGCAAGTGCGAGGAGGGAGTAGTCGCTTTGGGACCTGATGCCCGGTGAGGAGCTGCCGCAGTGGTGAGTCTCGGGGGCTCCTGGAGTTGCACCGCACAGGCGAGGACAGCTGCACTTGGGGCCCTGCCTTCACGGGGCCCCTGCTCCTCAGTTGGAAAGGGAGCATTGAGGCCCTGGTTGGAGGCGGAAATTGGGCATTCCAGTTATTCACTTGTCAGATGGCCCAGTAGCATAAGAGGCTGGAGTCCCGTTACTGCATAACAGGAGGGCGGTGGCGACCCATGGGGGTGCATGACTTGACTTCGCAATCCCCACGCTAAGGGGGATATGTCTACATGAGGCCAAGGTGAGCTGGTGGTGTTCACGATACGTAGATGGTAGCAAGGGGAGTACTAAGGTGCATGGATGCCTATGGACCTTACATAAGGTACTTATGTGACATGCCATTCCTGTGGTGATGCCTAATGCGTGGTGCTAAGAGCCAACCTGCCAGTACTTACTGGTCGCACCAACGATAGGTGATGATGATTACACTGGCACGATTGGCCTTGTAATGAATGTTATGCCCTGATGTGATTATCATATGGATAATAGGCGCTTCCATGAAATGTTGCTGATTAGGATGTATGCCTAAGGTGTTTTTGCTAAGTGCAAGGTTACCAGTAGTTACTGGTTGTTTTCTCTAACTATGCATTGTGATGTTATGACAGTGGCCCGATTGGCCCTGTAGTGTATATAATCCCTGTAAAGTAATACCTAGTGCCAGGTGGCACAGTGTATATGTGTGATTACGCTCTAATGTGTTTTATGAGTAATACAAAAGCTATTTTTGATAACCTTGTGTGGAGTTTCTTTTGTGGTGTGCCTAGTGTGTCGCTGCTGTGTGTGTGTGTTGCGCAAACGCTTTACACATTGCCTCTGGGATAAGCCTGACTGCTTGTGCCAAGCTACCAAGGGGGTGAGCAGGGGTTACCTTCAGCGCGTAACTCTCTTGCCCTGACTAGAGTGGTGGTTTCTGCCTGGTTTAGGCGCAAGCCCTAGCCAACCAGAAATCCCATTTCTAACAGCGCCATAGTCCAATAGTACAGGGGGCACTAGAAAGCCAAAGAGCGTGGAGGCACCAACACTCAGATATCAGAACACTGTTTTGATGACTTGCTATTTATAAAGACAAGCTTTGAATGACTTATCCTCGGAGATTATTCACCGATTGAAAGAAGAAGTATGGCGAAGTATGCAGTCCATCTATCCCGTACTAGCGAGACTGGGCAAAAATATCAGGGTGAAAAAGAAAAAGCACACACGTATCCCCTCCCTGATGCTGCCTCCACCTCACAGCTTCCTCACTGCTGCCTATCGGACTGCTTACTAAGGGGAACCTCCCCTCTGGCTTTACTGAACCTCTGCAGAGCATTTACCACCTGCTGCTTTACCAAGCGGTCCGGCCCACATGTGGCCACTAAATGTTCTGCCACATGTCCGCCTCCCCTCCGCTCCCCAAGGGGAGCAGGTACAGTAGCACTGCAGGCACTTCAGGGCCAAGCAGGTGAAATCAGGAGGGGCATCGCAACTCTGCTCGGAGCTTGCACGGCTCGCATTGGTTTTCAGCTTGAGATTTGTCTCTTCTGGCGTTAAATTCAAATTTCAAACCAGGAGTTTATTATCTTAAGTTTCATGTATGATATAAACTAATTCTGAACAATCTTTTTGATTCAGGAGGATTAAAGAGAATTAACCAACAGGACAATGCAGAATATAAATGAATTCACAAGCCAGAAAACCAAAAGGGGGAGTGAAGAGGTGGTGCTCCAAGAGCATAAGAGGTAGATACATCCTCCTCTAGTCAATGTATGTTTAAACAAAGAGATCCACCCTCATACAGATGAGAAAAGATGTCCTTCCAGAAATCGTGTGTCTCCTACGTTCAAGGAAAGCACACAGCTTTGTTAAAATACCCCTCACCCACCAAAAGGGCCCTTGGTGACATGCTTCATCATCGAGGTCTTCCCGCCCCGCTGCGGGACGGGGCGTGCTGCGACCTATGACTACGCGGGAGCACTGATTTTAAACAATACTATGTGTGGTGTAAGAGTGAGTGGAAGGGTCAGGAGTGATTGAGTGAAAGTGATGAATGATTAACAAATACCTGGGTCTCTGTGCTGGTTGGAGGCAACATTTAACCAAGGAATTTACCTATAAGGAAAGTTTTGGCCTCCTTTTTGAAGCGTGTCGGAGAAGGGATTCTTCTGATGGTGGGCGGGAGAGAGTTCCATATTCTTGGAGCGGCCCCAGAGAAAGCCTGATTGTAAGTTTTTTTTTTTTCGGAAGCGTGCAGGTTGTAGCAGGAGGTCTCTGGATCGGGAGTTTCTGATTCCTCCGGATACCACAAGTTTCTGTGCAAGATAAGCAGGGGAGTTTGAGTATAAGGCCTTGTGTGTGATGCAGGCCAGTTTAAGCTGTATTCTAGCCTCAAGAGGAAGCCAGTTCAAAGCTTTCAGGTGTGGAGAAATGTGGTCGAATTTTCTTGAGCTGGTAAGAAGTCTGGCGGCAGTGTTGAGGCAGGCTTTTAAAGGTGCCAGGGAGATCTTTGGTAAACCCGAGAGGATAGAGCAGCCATATTCCAGTCTGGAGATGACAAGTGCTTGGACTGCCATTTTTAGGTCGGCAGTGTCGAGGAAGGGTTTCAGGTTCCTAAGGTATATCTGGTGTCAATATAGGCGCAGGTCCAACACCACCAACAATATCCACTGCTTAGGCAATAGTATAACTGGTGTCAATATAGGTGCAAGTCCAACAACACCAGCAATATCCACTGCTCAGGCAATAGTATATCTGGTGTCAATATAGGCGCAGGTCCAACAACACCAGCAATATCCACAGCTCAGGAAATAGTATATCTTGAGTCAATATAGGTGCAGGTCCAACAACACCAACAATATCCACTGCTCAGGCAATAGTATATCTGGTGTCAATATAGGCACACATGTAACAACACCAGCAATATCCACTGCTCCGGCAATAGTATATCTTGAGTCAATATAGGTTCAGGTCCAACAACACCAACAATATCCACTGCTTTGGCAATAGCATATCTTGCATCAATATAGGCTCAGGTGCTACAACACCAGCAATATCCACTGCTCTGGCAATAGTATATCTTACTTCAATATAGGCGCAGGTTCAACAACACCAGCAAGATCCGCTGATTAGGCAATAGTATATCTTGTATAAATTTAAGCGCAGGTCCAATTCTCAACTGTTTTATGCTAAAATATTAATTTTACTGAATTTAAAATTCATTTAAAAAAAAAACATTTATCGATGTATCCATTTTTCCTACCTCTGGCATGATTGTTTCCCTAGCATTCTTTCAGTAACTATATAATTCTGATACTCAGAGTTATACAGCTTTGGCTGGCTCAGAGTCTGGATTTCTGTTATCATATTTGTCTAAGGAATATATTGGGTTTATGTAGGGAGATCCTATTTCCTGTGTCTTACGTTTTAAGGTATAAAGATACAGTTTTGTCTGTTTATCGCTTGCATCTCAGTGGTTTATCCAGAGCAGTAGTAGTGCAGACTGCAGCGTGGCCAGCCACCTCCTTGTCTCCTGACGGAGCCATCCCAGACAGTTGGCACATACTTTAGAGTTTATTGATAGGTGCAGTGTGAAGTTACTGCACATTTTAGAGCACTGACTCTCTGCCGATTGGTACCTGGTTTTCAACATACAATAACCTTCTCACTAACAACTCTGACACATTTGCGCTCTGGATGGTCTATGTTTGCTACTGAGGTTCTTCTGACTGTTCCAGGACTGCTCCAGGTTCTTGGACATTCAAGCACATAACGACCGTGAATCTATTAACCCTACAAACACGGTTATCCACCTCAGTACATCTTGTTATCTGCCTTCTAAACTCACAGGTTCTTTTGGTGTTTGAAAAGAAGCCAAATTGAATTGGAGTTGCATAGGTTTCATAGCCTTGTCTTTCTTTCTTGTTCATTTGTAGTCTGGTTTAATAATTGGGACCAACCTTTCTCATTTTCAGCATGGGGGGGAACCTTTTGCAGTTTGTGTGATTAATTTGGTGCCCCTGAATCCTATTTAACTCCAGAATGTGCCATAGTGCTGCCTTGAGCTAAAGCTGGACTTGTCCGCAACAAGCTTTGGCCCCTCAGCCATCACTCACCTTTGCTTTCTTGATTTCGGGGCCTTCGAAGGTGAGGTCCCCAAAGGCATCGGTTGGCATCTCTTCGATGTGCTTCTCTGGTTCGGTGTGGTTGGTGTTCTTATGCAAATGCTGACTCTTGCCATTTCCACAGTAACACACATCCTTCCTGAGGGAAACAAACAGAGCAAGAAGTGTGGGAGGGGGGAGCTATAGGACAGTGAAAGGTAGATTTAAGCAGTCAGGTGCAGACTTTCAGAGAAACACCACAGGTCAATATCCACAAAAGGCAGCATTTGATCAAAAGAGAGTTTTTTTCAGTCAACTTAGCCATTTATTCAATGTCAGTGGACTACAGGAGCAAATATATAAAAGGGAATAAAAAACAGCATGTGTCTCTCCTGGGCAACCTAATTTAGCAAAATTGTATGTGGGCCACAAAATGTCACCAGGACTAATTAGATGTGTAGAGGACAGTTCCTTACATCAAACAGTTCAGAGCCCTGCAAGAAGACCTAAGATCTAACCCATGGTGGCCTCAGAGGAGGGGGTTTCCTCTCCCAGTTGGGGGCTGGGCAGCAGGCAGTGCATCTTCTGGAGTGTAACCTGAGATAGTTGTCTCCTAAAATCATTATCAGTGTACTTTGCCAATGCTGTTGTAACAGAGTGATTGGTAGGAGCAGATCTGTAACTTATAAGATTATACACTTTATTTAGTGACCTGATTCATAACGTAAATGTATTGTGAATGTTACTACGATTTGTAAAACAATAAAACATGGGAAAAGGTTATACAATCATTTTATAAAATTTCTTGGGAGCATTTCTACCACTGCTTCAGATTGTGTGTCAAAAACCAGCAGATGCGCCACAAATCCTTTTACATTTACTCTTATTATAAATTTTTGATTATAGCGGCATAAACGTTATGGATTTGCTTTTTTCACTGTGTTGCTCAGCGTTGCTCAGCTGTTAAAGGCAGCGACAGGGAGAGTATCGAATGAGGCGCGTCTGAAGATAGTCTCTGAGTACAGAAGTTTTGGCCGCACATTTATACATTTTGTGGGTACAATAAAACACTTCAACATTCTTTGAAAAGCATCATAGTCATAAATAACAAGTACAACCATCTTATAAGGGGAACACAGATGGCTCTCGACCTTGGGGAGAGCTGGTGTGAGCCAGTGTGTGCATGTCCAGATGTCAGGTGTGGTAAGCGAGTGATCACCCCTTGCAGTGTACATATTGTGTCCTGATTGGCCGAGTGTTCCTAACTACATGTGGCATCTAACTTTGTGGTATTTTGCGAATGCCCACTTTTGGCTAAACATGCTTTATTGGGGCCAATCTCCTCAGCCCTGCTTGTGGTGTGACTACCTATCTGTGGGATCGATCAGGGTTTTCCCTGGGTTCACATTTGTCTTTGGGCTAAGTATAACCCCACATGTGACCTGTCAGACAGGCCCTAGGACCTTGGGTTTGGGTCGTAGGGCCTGTCTGACCACGTATTCCTGACTTGGAGTTGATGGGGAGGTGATCTTGGATGAATCCGACAGCAATGATACGAGTTTGTGACTGTGTGCACATGTAACATGGCTCATATTGATATCGTATTTACCGATATTCTCCTTATTTATACATACAGTTGATACATCGTACATCAACATTGCATTCACTGAGATTGACGTCATTATGCATGCTGAAGTTAAGGTGTACATCAACATTGGATTTACTGGTATTGACATCACTGTGCGTGCATATGTTACAGCATAATCGGTATTCCATTTACTGGTATTGACATCATTATGCGTGCATAGGTTACGGCGTACAACGATAATGCATTTATTGATACTGCTGCTGCTATGCGTGCATACACATCAGGGTGTACATTGTTATCATATTTATCGATATCAACAACTGTGCAGCCTTTAAGTAGTAAAACGATTTAAAAAGCACCAATACCCCTGTGGGTTAATATGAAACCACAACTCACATTACCGAACTAACCAATAATAAGTCAATAACAATCATATCTACAGCTTACACCACCATTTTAAACCTGCGTGTTTTCTTCTCTGTAAGCTTGGTATTGTGACTTTATTTTGTCTATCATATCTTGTGCCCATGTGTGCTCTATTTAACTTGTGTATGTACTTGATCTCCATACTTTGAGTATTCTGATTAATTCCGCTTACTGCATTGTGGTGAAACTGGAAGCAAAAATGCCCTTGTTTTTCTGCATTGCTGCGACAACATTTATTTTTCCTGATGTGCCACTCCCAATCAGGATGAAACTGGGCCTGGGTTGCTTGTGCTCTGGTTCAGGGAGGACCTGGTCTGGTATTGTGAGCCGAATTGTTCCTGTGGGGAGCAGGGTCCAGACTGATTTGAATATGACTGGGTGCAAGCTGAGGTGCAATGGTGTGCAAAAGAACAATGGACTGGGATGCGGCCCCCAGTGAGAACCAGTAGCTGAGATTATTTCAAGCATTCCACCAATCACTTTTATGAGTACTTTAGTCCTTGCCCCGGATATCAATGCCTGACTAAAGGACTTACTTAGCCCTTTACGGGCAGCCTGTTCCCTCACGGGGGATAAAGGTAATGACTTTTGCACCCCTGCCAGAGAGACACTCACCATATATATAGATCACCATGTGCCTGACAGGGATCTCACTGCTGTGTTCAAAGTGCTGTTTAAAAAAAACAAGCATTTGCAATGCAATCGGTCTTGCTTTGGGACCTTATAAGTATTTAGCGATGCAGTGGGGCCACTCCAGGGGGTTGTGGACGAAAGGGATGCACATTGTTTGATAGGAAAGTTGAGGAAGGGCAACCCACAGGGGTTGCAGCAAGTAGGGCACAGAGGCATTGCAAAGTGGTAGAGGTGCAAAGAAAGGCTGGAGGTGCAGGCAGGCAAAACACAAAGTGCTGAACGGGGGGTGAGAGACACAGAGCAGCATCAGGGCAGGTGGGTGACAGGCAGAGGGACTGTAGTGTGGATAGTGGAACATAGTTTGCCGAGCAGGAGGGGAGGACAATGTCACGCAAGGGCTGTAGGGGTGGGAACACAAAGGCCCTGCAGGGGATGTGACTCATAAACAGGCTGGAGGGGTAAAGCAGAGTGGTCTGGGGCACACATAGTGCTGGTAGAGTCAAAGCAGGATGACTTATAGAGTGGCTGCAAAGGCGAGTAACTGGCATTCATAAGAGCTGCCTACATATCATCAAGAAGAAAAGGTACCCCCTATATAAATTTCCAGGTCCAAGAGTGAGTGGGAAAGACAATTACTGTAAAGAAGAACTCTTGTCAGACCTATATCTCTTTATGTGTGGCCTCCTAGGGCTCACGTGCAAGACAGATCCCCAGTACAAATATCATATACAGCAAATTATTCGAAAATACATTTTATTTATAGATTTTTTTATGCATTAAAAGTTTTCCCCTGGGGATCTATCGGAGCCAGCCGGGAAGACGTGCCACACGTAAGTGAAGAGCGGTTTAAAGTAATTGATGCCACACGCACAGTAAGCAAATGGGGCTGTCTTCTGAAAATATGCCATCATATTCAGACCGGTAGTGAGACATCACTACAGTAGTGGATGTTCGATCGACACCCTGCATCCTACAAATAGGAAAGAAATAATACAGTGCCTACCAGCTTTTGAGAAAGTGTTTTGGCACGCCACGAGTTAATGCCCTGCCTGGTCCGTAAAAGTCTTTGAATGACAAAAGCAAGGATGAAAGATTTCCTTAATATATAAGATAACCCCCGTCCAGTTTTGAGACTATTCTTTCTAACCAATATGGTCCTGATGAAGTTGGTCGCAAAGCTTCTCCACCGAAACGTGCGTTGACCACGACTGCTCACATGGGAAATCCCATAAAAAGACAACACACCAGTGGAATATTTTCAGATTGAATCATACCACAGAATTAAGATAGAGTTTATGTCGCCGATAAAACATTAGGATTTCCCTATACAATTGGATCTTTCTGTGTATGAGGGTTAGCATGGGTGAGATTGTTTGATTGGTGAGAGTGACTGCTTGATGGTTGACAGTGGGGTTATTGTTGATTTTTATATATGTAATATATTGATTCTTGCATGTCATGTTTGTTTTTTGTCATAAGATATAATGCTTACAAAGGAACCGAAGATCTTGTATCGGTGTAATAGTACTTGTTGTCTATCTGCTCAGATATGAATTGTGCAACATATGTACATACCTGTGAATAATGATTAGATATGAACAAAAAACTGCAGAAAATTATTTTATATAAAAAAGGAAAAAACTTTTAATGCATAAAAAAATATATAAATAAAATGTATTTTCGAATAATTTGCTGTATATGATATTTGTACTGGGGATCTGTCTTGCACGTGAGCCCTAGGAGGCCACACATAAAGAGATATAGGTCTGACAAGAGATCTTCTTTACAGTAATTCATAAGAGCTGCTTCATGCACAGGGACTACAGGTCCAGTGGCAGGGCTGTGCTAAGAGGGGCTGCAAAGTGATAAGGGGACAGCAGTGGTGTGATAAGTTGTCATATCGAGGAACTTAAAGTGGTGAGGGCACACCCACCATCATAGTTGAAAACATTTACCAACACACTGAACATGATATCCACCGATAAGCGTAGTACGTATACAGCGTTGCTATTTAAATGAAAGCGTTCCCTGTTGCGTCTGACCAACCACATTTTATTACACTTTTAGAATTTTAAAGTAATCAAGGTACAGGATGATAAATGAATTACCTTTTTAAAATACATTTAGAAGTGGACTTTCACAGAGAAGACAGCTTAGAATAGTTTGGCTAAAATTATAAATGTTTACGTCAAGGTTCCAGATCAAGCCTTGTTAAAACCAATCCTCAACAGAATACAATAGTGAAACCTGTGCTGCAATTTAAAAAAATATTCGAAAGGCAACTTACCAGCATTGTATAGCGGTGTGGCAGGAACTACCCGCTAGGGACTACAGGCCATCCAGCGCTGTGTGGACGCAGGCTTGAGGGTTTGGGAGTGCGAGCGGCGCAACTCCAGGCACAATGTGGACATGTGACTGATGTCCCTGCTTATTTAAACAAGGGGTAAGAAATCAATCTGGTGTGTGACAAATCACACATCAGTAAGGGCTCAAAATGACACTTGGTGACATAGGAGATGAAACACACGTACACGTCATGCCTTACTTCATGCCAGTGGCTAAAAGGTGGGGAACCCAATATACCCTTGGAGGCTTGGGCAGAACAAATATTAACAGGTAAAAGTGCCTTCAAGGGATTTCGTTAAATATTCTTAGTCAAAGTTGTTCCAGATAATTACTTGTTGGTCTAGCCCCAACAAGTAGCTGACTATTGAACAATCAAAGACATCAATCTGCTTATTTTCAAAGGTAAATACTCAACAACATATAATTTCAACACACAGGTATATCTTTTTTCAAAAGAAATACAGTTTTAATCAACAGAATTCAAAAAGGGTACAAAAGGATACAACAAAACACCATGATAGAGGAAATACAGTAAATTATATAACCTTCAAATCATAAGTGTGAACATCTAATCCAAATGATATAAATAGAAACGTATCTGAAAATAACAGACAACAGTTCCTAAAAACACAAAATGATGTAGCGATAGATGTACTTGTCGACGTTTCGGTCTGTTGTGGCAGTTTTGTCCGTTAGACCATCTTCAGGACGAACAGTGGATTGTAATAATAGTCCCTATGGACTGGTCTCGCTGTAAGTTGGAACCAGAGGAATCTCGTTTTGGTTAAAACATATTCTTGTGAGAAAGGCTCTTCTAAGAATGAGCACTCTCCCGTTTTCAATTGCCGTCCACAATTGAAAACGGGACGCGTTAGAAGTCGGTTCGGATTTCTACATAGCTTGACTTTATTGAGCAGCGTTTTTTTGTGTGCAATTCCAGTCGATAGGAGATTGCTATTCCTCCGATTTAGACCCTTTTGAGCATTGTTCTAAAATTCACCCTGACTGAGACTATAGCTCTTCCGGCAGAGTGCTCATTCTTAGAAGAGCCTTTCTCACAAGAATATGTTTTAACCAAAACGAGATTCCTCTGGTTCCAACTTAAAGCGAGACCAGTCCATAGGGATTATTATTACAATCCACTCTTCGTCCTGAAGATGGTTTAACGGACAAAACTGCCACAACAGACCGAAACATCGACAAGTACATCTATCTCTACATCATTTTGTGTTTTTAGGAACTGTTGTCAGTTATTTTCAGATGCGTTTCTATTTATATTATTTGGATTAGATGTTCACACTTATGATTTGAAGGTTATATAATTTACTGTATTTCCTCTATCATGGTGTTTTGTTGTATCCTTTGTACCCTTTGAATTCTGTTGATTAAAACTGTATTTCTTTTGAAAAGATATACCCGTGTGTTGAAATTATATGTTGTTGAGTATTTACCTTTGAAAATAAGCAGATTGATGTCTTTGATTGTTCAATAGTCAGCTACTTGTTGGGGCTAGACCAACAAGTAATTATCTGGAACAACTTTGACTAAGAATATTTAACGAAATTCCTTGAAGCCACTTTTACCTGTTATTACTTCATGCCAGGCAGCAGGAGTGTAAAATGCACGTTGTCCATAGGTCACATGCTCACCTCAGTACTCTTAAGGTGCAGTAATTTAATACAAGTGCCTAGCAGTTTATGTCAGCTCTCCTTCAGGAGAGTCACACGCAGTCTTTATAACATGCGAACTCATCTGGAAATAAAAGTATGCTGCTACACAAAACATGGACTTATAGACCAACTTTCACATAGTGCAATAACAGCCCTAAATGCAATTGTGCCTGAGTAGCGCCAAGAAGGCATCTCTGAAAAAATTCCAATGGCTTCACTGCCAATTTGTGGGCAGCCTTTAGGCAGAACGAGTGCAGTATATCAGATAGGCACACAGTAGTTGATTCGCACCGGAGTAACCCTTTCTCAGGAAGCTGTCCAAAGTATATTAAAATGGCTGCCGTTGTAAATATTGCTGGTGCCCTGAGAAACTAAGTGGTGAAAAATGCTTCTTTAAGAGTGTTAAAGGGCCTGACAGGAAATGGATGGGGCTGCATTATTTCTCGCCAGGTTTCTGCTGCGGTCGCCTTCATGAACATTATATTTTAAAACTGCAGACGAAAGGGGGAATTTTTTCTAAGACGCGGAGAGGGGCTGATTAATGCTCTCTTCCCTCAAACAGACCCTTTCGCAGCACGAGCAATAAATCATCCTCCTTCCGAAAACAGAAAGCTTGGGCGGATAGCAGCTCTGTAACCGAGGACAGAATTTTGAAAGAAATGTCAATTTTGAATAAATCCCTAGGGGTTTTGGTATTAGCTGGTCAGTTTTTACCTTCTGATCAGGCCCCGCGTTTGGAAAACTGAGGCGCGCTGTCACTCCTTCTTATAACCTCGTTAACTTGCTATGTCAGCCACATTGCTCATAATGGGCCTTTCTGTGAGCCGATTTCCTCGCTGTGAAACAGAACATCCCACAGGCATATTGGAGAAACACCAAAAAACATACAAATTGTATTGTAATTGCATTTATATAGCGCTTACTACCCCTGACGAGGCGTTGAAGCGCTTTTTCAGCAAGTAGCACGCTACTCTGGAACCCATAAAGGATTAGTGGTGAATTAGTATAGTGAAAATATGAAAGTAATTAGAGTGGTGGATATGTTAGTCAGTTATTTGGATTGAGAAGGATAGTGGAGGGATAGAAGAGGGAAAATGGTTTGCATTTATATAGTACTTGCTACCCACAATGGGGTGTTCAAGCGCTTTTTCGGCGAGTAGCACGCTACTTCAGAGCCCAGAAAGTATTAGTGGTGAATTAGTATAGTGAAAATCTGAAAGTAATTTGACTGGTGGATATGTTAGTCAGTTATTTAGATTGGGTACATGACATTACATTCTTACATACACTTGGCTGTGTCTTCTAAAAACAAAAATCACAATCCGCAAACCAAGTAATTAGCAGACGTTATGCTATACAAGTACCCAGTAAAATAACATACAGTGTTGACCATAAAGTAGATACTGTGCGTTGAAGCAGTGCTGAGGCTTGACGCCCTGCTACTGTATTTAGTTAAACAGTGATATTTTGGATACAGAGCCCTGTCAATGTACACAACTCTACAGTTAAGCTGTGGCAGGTAGAGTTGTTCTTTCGTTCCGGCTACACAGTAAATTGTTTGTCGTATAAAATACCACGTACATACTCATAACTGTACGGTGAACCCTTTTCGCTATGGGTTAGAACTGCTCCTGACCTACGTGCTGTGCAGTAAATCAATGCCCAGCGTAACTAAGTGTATTTGTGCTCTGTGGTGTACAGCGAACCAGTATTAGTGATACAGAGTTGTAAAGTGCAGCAGTATCAGGTAAAGTGCTGCCCATCAGCCCCTGTATCCCGCTCAGATGGCTACGCGATGTAAATGCGCATGATACTGAACACTGAAACAATGTTCATTTTAAAAAGTTGTACAGCACAAAACTAGCAGTGTATACACTGCTGTAAAGTAGCATTATAATATATTTCGTTCACCACTAGCACCGTACTTGACCCTGTACACTGTGCAGCATGGGCTACAGATGGATGGCTATCGTTGTGGTGGACACAGAAGCATTATTATTGGCTACAAAGTGCAGTACAAGTAGTACATCAGAGAATAGGCAGCAGAGTGCAGTAAAGCGTTGCCAATTAGAAGTGATGCCCGGGTACTCTACTTTGAACTAATGTTCTCGTGTCCTCACCACTGTATAGTTCAATGCGGTCCATACAAGCAGTACTGTGTAACTAAATATTAGCTTTTATTGTCTGCGGCTTTCTGTATCACTGCTAGGCATGAACCGGGCTCCAAGGTAAACAGCAAGGCTGCTGCTGATCTGAATTCACGGACAGCCCGGCACTGTCCTAACAGCCGTGCCCTCTGTCGCCTCTTTTACTGAATTTAATCCACAAAATGCTTTCAGGGTAAACTTATCCGACAGCCGGCCGCGGTAGCATCTCCAGGTCGCCGTGATAGGCACGAAACTCGTGAGGATGGATTAAATAAGGCCAACTTTCAAGAAAACAGAGCTGGCAGCGAGAGCCGAATACAAGGGCCCAGTGTGGCCGTAATTGAGAGCATGTGAGCTTCCTCAGGGAAGGATTAGGGAAAAGAGACAGACCTCTCCCCGAAGATTAGTTTCAATTAAATGGGCTGGAGGAGAAAGTTGTCGTGCCTGAAGTAGGAGAAAATCAATAAAGAAAATAGTGCTTACAAGACCATACTGTGTAACAACCGAAGTGAAGGGCCCAGTAGCCATGGGAGGTTACAAATGAAGACAAGGCGGTACTAAGGCGGGACTAACAAGCCTATTAAGGAATCGGAAGCCAGCATTTACGAAGGACAAAGACACAAGCCAAGGAAAAATATGGGCGGAGAGTGGGCAGGGCTTCTCTTCCATACTCCACTACAGCAGATCGCCAAAGCAGCGCACGCGCACTAACTCAGGCTCGACCTAAAAAAATCACAAAGTGGGATTTCTTTTCATGAAAACAAAGACTTAATGGCCCAACAGGCAGGGAGATTTGTCCCTGCCCATGGGGGCCTTTAATCATTTTCCCTGCCCCTGTCATGAGGAAAAATGATTTACGGCTGTCCTGCTCTAATTAGGTCAAGACGACTGTCACTGTGTCTCAGCGGTCCTTTGGCGGACACACTGCTGGGTCAAGGGTTACCACTGGCACAGGAACTGGGTGTTTAGCAAGCGGTTTCCCCACTCTAAACAGAAGCTGGAAACCATGGATTTGGCAGGAATAACTCTGTTTTACAGTATTCCTCCCACTCTGACAAACCCTAAATAAGTCTCTAGCAGTTCTCCATGTGCTTGGGGTATTTCTAGAGCTAGAGGTGTGTATGGGTCTCTCCACCACCAGATGAGGATATCTGCAGCCTAGCCAGGACAGCATGGGGAGTCTCTATGCTGTGTGCTCTCTTATCGCAGTGCCCTGTGCTGCTTGGCCCTCTCTTTTAGGACCAGAATGCGGAGATAGTGCAACTGGTAGCATGAGAAGCGTGTCATTCTTTACCTTTTTCTACCCACCCGTTTTTCTTCCTCAGCACTTCCTAAACCACTGAAAATGGCCTTTCCTGGAAGGCGCAAAGGTGTTGCGATAATTTTCTGCTGCACAACAGCCTTGCTACAAGGAGTCCTATTTACGCCTTCCTAATTATCACTTTGACTACTCCTTTCCATAGGTGGCACCCCTTATTTTGTGGCTGACTGAGCTACATTAGTTAGGGTTGGTGTGTGACCACATTTAGGTAACTTTCAATGAATTTGTATTATTTAAACTACCATTCTTGAGACAATACATTGGACTGCTGGCTGTGAACAAATCCTTAATATACTAATCTGATTTACTTACCACTGTGTGTTGCCCTGTCAGAGAAGACCATACTCTCCAATATCAAGAGCTGATGGAGTAACAAGTAACCTTTTACATGCTTCCGGGTCCAGAGTTTACCTGAGGCTTTTGGCAACACAATCCAGGAGATAGTCCAGCTGGCTGTTTCAGCAGTCCTAAGGTTTCTGGGCAAACAGCTTAAGAACCCAAATGTGTTGTCCATACTACCACCCCTCTTAAGGAGAGAAGAGGACAAAAAGTCCATCATGCGCATTGAGAATTCTGGGAAGCCTTCCAAGCCTACACATTCTAAGGAGAAAGGCAAAACTGATCGTACTCTGCATTGTGATGTATTTGAAAAATGTCATGCTATCTTAGCAAAGAACCGGAAAAGCCCTGAGATGGGGTCAGATAAGGTACAGGCCCCATTTTGTTTTTAGCTTAGGCATTACTCAGAGGAGAGTCCCATGGCTTCTGAGCCAGGTCTGGATGAGTCTGATGCACGGATAGTCAGCGCTGTGGCACCACAGTATTCTGGCAGAAAGAGCTTCTGAATTATACAGCATCGGTAGAACCTCAGGATCCCAAGACCCAAATTACAAGTAGGTACTAGAGGATATGTTGAAAACTGAGGATATTAATCACCCAAGATAGAGCCAAAGTGGTAGCCCATGTGAAGGCACACCTGCAAAAATTGTTTGGCAAAGTGGTTTGCAGCTGAATTTAGACTTAGGGGCCGATTCCGATCTCGGCCGGTAGGGCTCCGAATCGGACTCGGCATTACCGGATCCGATTCGGAGTCCTGTTTCCCGACTGAGTCGGACGTGCGTCCGGGCGAGCGAGTACGATGTGAGCGTACGCGAAATCGCCGACCGACTCGTTCGCGGGACCCAACCGCTCCGACCGACTCGCACGGACACGACTCGCACCGCGCAATGGAGACGTTCCCCGGCCGGGTAAGTACGATGCGCGCCGCGAGCAGTCCGACCGACTCGCGCCGTCCGGCTCGAAAGAGCAGTCGCAGCCGCACTTTGGGGGTCCGTGTCGGACCCCCCTGTATGCCTAGCCGCGCGAGTCGCACACAGGGGGGACCCATGGGTCCCCCCTACCTGTGCATGTACGACGCGACCCGCTTCAACGCGTACCCGCTGTAGGGGGCGCCCTTGTTCGCCTCGCACCCATTGAGTCAATGGGAGCCCGCGTACGCGTTGTACGACCGGCTCCCATTGACTTCAATGGGAGTCCGACCGAATCGAGTGCGATAGCATGCGAAGGCATCGTACTCGTTCGGTCGGACTGCTAGGGTCCGATTCGGTCGGAAATCTCTCCGGGTCCGGCTCGGTCGGAGAGATTTTTTGGCCTGAATCGTAATCGGCCCCTGAGTCGGACGTGCGTCCGGGCGAGCGAGTACGATGTGAGCGTACGCGAAATCGCCGACCGACTCGTTCGCGGGACCCAACCGCTCCGACCGACTCGCACGGACACGACTCGCACCGCGCAATGGAGACGTTCCCCGGCCGGGTAAGTACGATGCGTGCCGCGAGCAGTCCGACCGACTCGCGCCGTCCGGCTCGAAAGAGCAGTCGGAGCCGCACTTTGGGGGTCCGTGTCGGACCCCCCTGTACGCCTAGCCGCGCGAGTGCATGTACGGCGCGACCCGCTTCAACGCGTACCCGCTGTAGGGGGCGCCCTTGTTTGCCTCGCACCCATTGAGTCAATGGGAGCCCGCGTACGCGTTGTACGACCGGCTCCCATTGACTTCAATGGGAGTCCGACCGAATCGAGTCCGATAGCATGCGAAGGCATCGTACTCGTTCGGTCGGACTGCTAGGGTCCGATTCGGTCGGAAATCTCTCCGGGTCCGGCTCGGTCGGAGAGATTTCCGGCCTGAATCGGAATCGGACCCTTAATGTTCCAGACCTCACCTATAGGGAAACATTGTGGTTATGTCCTACATCAACCTCAAGCTAGCTATGGGAAATTTTTCCCATAACCATAAGAAGAGTATTGATACATCATGGATAGTCTGTCAAGACAATGTTGGCGGCTACCATGACAAACATGCTAGGTATGGTGGTCACGGCCAAAGATGAAGGGTTGATTATCGACCCAGATATCCTAGCTAGGTTGGTCTAAAAAGTGGTATGTCTTTTGAACAGGTGCCACTCAGGTGGATCCAAAATTTGGAGAGCTTTCCTCTTTGGAGACTGGCTGTATTGTGCATGGGTTTCTCTTCAGGGATCCATTCACCAAAGTATATAGTTAATTCATGCACACATTTACGCCCCATGACAAAGCCCACATTTCAATGACGAGAGTATTTATGCAAAACTAATTACACAAACAAAAATCAGTGTAAAGCCAGGTCAAATCAGAAACAGAACAGAGTAGTGAACCAAGCTAAATAACGAACAATACATGTTATAAGACAGAAAAATAAACTGTACCAGTGGCTTTAGGTTTATTTTTCATACCCACTGACTGGACTACTTTACGAACTCCGATGGATGCTTCTAACTGCAGATTCCTCAATTTAGAATATTTCCCAAGTATCTTGATCTCAAGATTTTTCATAGCAGTGCCCTATGTGCGGCTGGGTGGTTCATGTGGCTGCATGTTGGTTCATATCACCCCAGTAGTGATGAAACAGAGCCGCATATAAGTGCCACCCTTGTACGCTGACATCAGTTTCTTTTGTTCCACACCTTCTGGTGCAGATCCAGAGCTCCGCTCCCGAGATTGTAAGTTTTTCAACAACTTCCAAAGTTTTCACAAAGTGCTAGAGAGCAATTTCCCCATTGAAAACGACAGGACCCAAGCACTGCTGAGACTTAAGGAAGCAGATGTTGTTCACGGATTCACACAAGGAGAGTTTTTGGTGTCTGCACTTGGGTCGCACCTCTAATTTGTCTCAGAAAGTATGACCTCGTGCACTCACAGATGATTTGAGAATGGGAGACAAAGCTGTATGTCCCTGAACACAAGAAGTTTCAGCCTTCACGAGGGTCCTGCTCCCAGTCAACAAAACGGGTCCAGGCATGGTCCCTGTCACGGTAATGGGGCTGTTCTTGCAACCAGCCCACTTGCCGCTCGAATGCCTCTGAGGCTCTATTATCATTTTCGTTCTGATTCTGACCTAGTGCCAGAGCAGGGTTCATCCCAGAATGTTGAAGATGGTGAGGATTATGATGAGGGGGATTACTTGCCCCCCCCCCCTTCATTGCACTGATGATGCCTTGTACCTGGATTTACAAAACACGATTGGTTTTGGCACTTCCCCTGAGACAGAGCTTGACTCGAATCACTGACAGAATATCGACGACCACAACATCGAGGTCCCAAACTATCGGGACCTAGATATCAATGTCAAGAATATCGACATCCTATCTACATCATGGTAAGTACAAAAATATCGAAACAAAAATATAGTTGTTAAAAATATCGATGTAAAAAATATCGTTTTTTTTAATATATAAAAAATAATGTAAAATAAATTAAATAATACATATAACTTAAAAATAAATATTTATAATTATTAGAAAATGTTAATTATAAGTAATAAATGTAATGTAAAATAAATTAAACATACATATATAAAATATATATATATTTACTTAATAATAATAAATAATTATTTTAATAAATTATAAAATGTTAGAAATATATTAAAAATTATAAATACATATATATATATATATGTTCAACACCAAACGCCTCAAGCTTTCCAGGACGCACTCCCAGCCGATTTCAACCTCCGGTTTATTTCATATGGCAACCAGCAGCTTCATTCCAGTACAACAATTAAGTGCCGACGCGTTTCGAGGCATCTCGCCTCTTCTTCTCGGGCAGTCTCAGGTGAATGCACAGGGGCTCAGCATGCCGATTTTATTTCCGCCCATTGGGCGTTGCTCAGTGCTTCGTTAGTGTTCAAAGGCATGCTGGGAAGGGTAGTCCATTCCATTGAGCAAATTACACCCTCAGTGGGTTCTGTGACATTCAGTGTGCAACTTTGTAAATATCCTATAGTAGGAGTCCGGAAATGGCGCTGGTTAATTATGCCAAATCGGCTGCACTGCATAATCGGCGTAGATCAGTTCTTCGCCGCAGCCTCACCAACATTATGGGATGTTGCTGTCCTGCGCGGAAGGGGCCTCCGCGAAAATATGTTCAACACCAAACGCCTCAAGCCTTCCAGGACGCACTCCCAGCCGATTTCAACCTCCGGTTTATTTCATATGGCAACCAGCAGCTTCATTCCAGTACAACAATTAAGTGCCGACGCGTTTCGAGGCATCTCGCCTCTTCTTCTCGGGCAGTCTCAGGTGAATGCACAGGGGGCTCAGCATGCCGATTTTATTTCCGCCCATTGGGCGTTGCTCAGTGCTTCGTTAGTGTTCAAAGGCATGCTGGGAAGGGTAGTCCATTCCATTGAGCAAATTACACCCTCAGTGGGTTCTGTGACATTCAGTGTGCAACTTTGTAAATATCCTATAGTAGGAGTCCGGAAATGGCGCTGGTTAATTATGCCAAATCGGCTGCACTGCATAATCGGCGTAGATCAGTTCTTCGCCGCAGCCTCACCAACATTATGGGATGTTGCTGTCCTGCGCGGAAGGGGCCTCCGCGAAAATATGTTCAACACCAAACGCCTCAAGCTTTTCAGGACGCACTCCCAGCCGATTTCAACCTCCGGTTTATTTCATATGGCAACCAGCAGCTTCATTCCAGTACAACAATTAAGTGCCGACGCGTTTCGAGGCATCTCGCCTCTTCTTCTCGGGCAGTCTCAGGTGAATGCACAGGGGGCTCAGCATGCCGATTTTATTTCCGCCCATTGGGCGTTGATCAGTGCTTCGTTAGTGTTCAAAGGCGTGCTGGGAAGGGTAGTCCATTCCATTGAGCAAATTACACCCTCAGTGGGTTCTGTGACATTCAGTGTGCAACTTTGTAAATATCCTATAGTAGGAGTCCGGAAATGGCGCTGGTTAATTATGCCAAATCGGCTGCACTGCATAATCGGCGTAGATCAGTTCTTCGCCGCAGCCTCACCAACATTATGGGATGTTGCTGTCCTGCGCGGAAGGGGCCTCCGCAAAAATATGTTCAACACCAAACGCCTCAAGCTTTCCAGGACGCACTCCCAGCCGATTTCAATCTCCGGTTTATTTCATATGGCAACCAGCAGCTTCATTCCAGTACAACAATTAAGTGCCGACGCGTTTCGAGGCATCTCGCCTCTTCTTCTCGGGCAGTCTCAGGTGAATGCACAGGGGGCTCAGCATGCCAATTTTATTTCCGCCCATTGGGCGTTGCTCAGTGCTTCGTTAGTGTTCAAAGGCATGCTGGGAAGGGTAGTCCATTCCATTGAGCAAATTACACCCTCAGTGGGTTCTGTGACATTCAGTGTGCAACTTTGTAAATATCCTATAGTAGGAGTCCGGAAATGGCGCTGGTTAATTATGCCAAATCGGCTGCACTGCATAATCGGCGTAGATCAGTTCTTCGCCGCAGCCTCACCAACATTATGGGATGTTGCTGTCCTGCGCGGAAGGGGCCTCCGAGAAAATATGTTCAACACCAAACGCCTCAAGCTTTCCAGGACGCACTCCCAGCCGATTTCAACCTCCGGTTTATTTCATATGGCAACCAGCAGCTTCATTCCAGTACAACAATTAAGTGCCGACGCGTTTCGAGGCATCTCGCCTCTTCTTCTCGGGCAGTCTCAGGTGAATGCACAGGGGGCTCAGCATGCCGATTTTATTTCCGCCCATTGGGCGTTGCTCAGTGCTTCGTTAGTGTTCAAAGGCATGCTGGGAAGGGTAGTCCATTCCATTGAGCAAATTACACCCTCAGTGGGTTCTGTGACATTCAGTGTGCAACTTTGTAAATATCCTATAGTAGGAGTCCGGAAATGGCGCTGGTTAATTATGCCAAATCGGCTGCACTGCATAATCGGCGTAGATCAGTTCTTCGCCGCAGCCTCACCAACATTATGGGATGTTGCTGTCCTGCGCGGAAGGGGCCTCCGCGAAAATATGTTCAACACCAAACGCCTCAAGCTTTCCAGGACGCACTCCCAGCTGATTTCAACCTCCGGTTTATTTCATATGGCAACCAGCAGCTTCATTCCAGTACAACAATTAAGTGCCGACGCGTTTCGAGGCATCTCGCCTCTTCTTCTCGGGCAGTCTCAGGTGAATGCACAGGGGGCTCAGCATGCCGATTTTATTTCCGCCCATTGGGCGTCGCTCAGTGCTTCGTTAATGTTCAAAGGCATGCTGGGAAGGGTAGTCCATTCCATTGAGCAAATTACACCCTCAGTGGGTTCTGTGACATTCAGTGTGCAACTTTGTAAATATCCTATAGTAGGAGTCCGGAAATGGCGCTGGTTAATTATGCCAAATCGGCTGCACTGCATAATCGGCGTAGATCAGTTCTTCGCCGCAGCCTCACCAACATTATGGGATGTTGCTGTCCTGCGCGGAAGGGGCCTCCGAGAAAATATGTTCAACACCAAACGCCTCAAGCTTTCCAGGACGCACTCCCAGCCGATTTCAACCTCCGGTTTATTTCATATGGCAACCAGCAGCTTCATTCCAGTACAACAATTAAGTGCCGACGCGTTTCGAGGCATCTCGCCTCTTCTTCTCGGGCAGTCTCAGGTGAATGCACAGGGGGCTCAGCATGCCGATTTTATTTCCGCCCATTGGGCGTTGCTCAGTGCTTCGTTAGTGTTCAAAGGCATGCTGGGAAGGGTAGTCCATTCCATTGAGCAAATTACACCCTCAGTGGGTTCTGTGACATTCAGTGTGCAACTTTGTAAATATCCTATAGTAGGAGTCCGGAAATGGCGCTGGTTAATTATGCCAAATCGGCTGCACTGCATAATCGGCGTAGATCAGTTCTTCGCCGCAGCCTCACCAACATTATGGGATGTTGCTGTCCTGCGCGGAAGGGGCCTCCGCGAAAATATGTTCAACACCAAACGCCTCGAGCTTTCCAGGACGCACTCCCAGCCGATTTCAACCTCCGGTTTATTTCATATGGCAACCAGCAGCTTCATTCCAGTACAACAATTAAGTGCCGACGCGTTTCGAGGCATCTCGCCTCTTCTTCTCGGGCAGTCTCAGGTGAATGCACAGGGGGCTCAGCATGCCGATTTTATTTCCGCCCATTGGGCGTTGCTCAGTGCTTCGTTAGTGTTCAAAGGCATGCTGGGAAGGGTAGTCCATTCCATTGAGCAAATTACACCCTCAGTGGGTTCTGTGACATTCAGTGTGCAACTTTGTAAATATCCTATAGTAGGAGTCCGGAAATGGCGCTGGTTAATTATGCCAAATCGGCTGCACTGCATAATCGGCGTAGATCAGTTCTTCGCGCAGCCTCACCAACATTATGGGATGTTGCTGTCCTGCGCGGAAGGGGCCTCCGCAAAAATATGTTCAACACCAAACGCCTCAAGCTTTCCAGGACGCACTCCCAGCCGATTTCAACCTCCGGTTTATTTCATATGGCAACCAGCAGCTTCATTCCAGTACAACAATTAAGTGCCGACGCGTTTCGAGGCATCTCGCCTCTTCTTCTCGGGCAGTCTCAGGTGAATGCACAGGGGTCTCAGCATGCCGATTTTATTTCCGCCCATTGGGCGTTGCTGGAAAGCTTGAGGCGTTTGGTGTTGAATATATATATATATATATATATATATACATACACCTGTAACATAAAAATAAAAATAAATATATATGTTATAAATTAAAATATTAAAATATTTTTTAAACTACATTTTACACTACATTAATTGCAACAGTAAGGAAAGTGTTAGATAGTGAAGGGGAAAAAATTACTATTCCCACTCCAGCGAGTGCAACAGTAGGGAAAGTGTTGGAAAGCAGAGAGGAATAATTTACTATTCCCACTCCAATGACTGCAACAGTAGGGAAAGTGTTGGATAGCGAAGAGGAAAAAAATACTATTCCCACTCCAGCGAATGCAATAATAGGGAAAATGTTGGATAGCGCAGGGGTAAAAATTACAATTACCACTCCAATGAAAGCAACAGTAGGGAAAGTGTTGGATAGCGGAGGGGAATAATTTACTATTCCCACTCCAATGAATGCAACAGTAGGGAAAGTGTTGGATAGCGGAGGGGATACAATTACTATTCCCACTCCAAAAAGTGCAACAGTAGGGAAAGTGTTGGAGAGCGCAGGGTTAAAAATTACTATTCCCACTCCAGAGAGTGCAACAGTAGGGAAAGTTTTGGATAGCGGAGAGGAATAATTTACTATTCCCACTCCAATAATTGCAACAGTAGGGAAAGTGTTGGATAGCGAAGAGGAAAAAATTACTATTCCCACTCCAGCAAGTGCAACAGTAGGGAAAATGTTGGATAGCGCAGGGGTAAAAATTACTATTCCCACTCCAGCAAGTGCAACAGTAGGGAAAATGTTGGATAGCGCAGGGGTAAAAATTACTATTCCCACTCCAGCAAGTGCAACAGTAGGGAAAATGTTGGATAGCGCAGGGGTAAAAATTACTATTCCCACTCCAGAGACTGCAACAGTAGGGAAAGTGTTGGATAGCGGAGGGGAATAATTTACTATTCCCACTCCAATGAATGCAACAGTAGTGTTGTATTCCGCTTTAGGTGTCCGTATATAGGTTTTCCTGAATCATGTCCTTATATAGGCACAGTTCGCATTGCCCTTATATAGGCATAGAATCCCTGTCCTTATTTAGGCATTAACCGTGCACTCCAAATACAGGCATGGTCACCGACATCCGTCCACCCTAACGTCACAACGAGTTCTTAGAAACCAGACCCTTAAGCTTCGGGAGTTCCCCTAGCACAGGACTATTGATTTCTCCAAGAACTCATCTATTATGTATGAACCGTTATACCTTAAGGGTTCATTCCTGACGTCTTCCTCTGTCCGACTTCACGTCAATGCTAACATTCCTAGACACCTAGCAGGTATAAATATACCTTCCCTTGCCAAGTTAGATGAGACCTCGACTTCAGAGGAGCCCGTATCCCGGCCTGACGCACTGAGAAGACGCTGTCATCCCTGCACGCAGAGAATCCAGCTCCCAGTGTTCTGACTCCCTTCGCGGGGTGTTAGAGTTCCAAATCCGGCAAGAGATTCCCACCTCGCTCATTCTCAAGGTATGGAGTTGACAAGAACCTAGAGGGACTCTTGGCATACTAGACTTAACATACTCTTAGTATACCAGACTAGAGAATACTCCACCTACTTCTACCTTTCCCTACACCTAGACTAGGTTAGGTACATTGTGGTAGAACTAGCTTAGAGACGCATCATATGAGTACTCGCATTTTTAGCTCATGTTATTTATGTACGTGAATATATGCTAAAAAGATAATGCTAGCGCAGTATTATTTATTTCTACTGCTTACGCTGTACATTATTTATCTTGCATACTGTCTTGTGATCATAACAGCACATCTCTCTTACACGAGAAACAAGACTGTTCAATAAAACCCTTTTTATTGAAACGCCCGTCTGTCCTTTCTGTGTAACTCTGTAGAAACTAAGCATGCACGATTGACTGAGTGAAACTGTTATCTATTGTTTCCACGATTCTGAGACGTGTTCCGATTCTAAAGGGAAACAAAGTTGTCATGTTTTTCGGTTGCCAGAAACTACTCCCTTCTTGTTCTCAAGGAGTTTCTAGTGGCCTCTGAGCTAGCTGGCACAAGTAATTAAGTTTAATATACTCGATAGGGACATACCGACCTTAGTCCTATGTCAAGCCTATAGGGTATATTATTCCAATGCGCAGAGCCTATTAGGGAAATAGGAACTACACTACATGGCGCCCAACGGTTTGGTAAGGCAGTAATTTAACGCTAGATACTGAGTAACTCAGTCGTGCTTTTCTCAGAGACCCCTACTCACATACTCCATAAGACGTCTGGAGTGGGTAAGGTTAAATATCCGCCATAACTAAAATAGGGAAGCACCCTATATATTAGTTGTTTGGTTTGTTCAACGTTGAAGGATACAGTGTTCCAAAATATTGTGCACCTTATCTTTTGTTTCCTTGAAACTTGTTCTACATTTTTCAAAAAACAAATGTCCAACAGGGACAATGCCACCGACACCGGTGGAGCTGCGGCTGACCCAGCCATAGCAGTTTTCAACTTTACAGGTTTAAATGAACCTGAGGAGGGTGTTATAGACATCAATCCAAACTTAAGAAGAGCCATCACTTTAAAACTTATAAAACATGGCCTACCACCAAGAGGCGGTAGAGCAGTTTTCGTGATAGAGGCACACGAATGCTTTCAGACAGAGCTATTCTATTCATGGGTAATATTTCCTGAATCAAATTCAGTAACAAGACTGTTTCACTTCTACAAAGAAGATGAATCACCAGAGGAATATATTCCTTTCGAGGATATTGAAATTCCACTAACATACCAGGAGCATCAGCTCTGGTTTAAAGGCGCCCTAAAACATCACAAAAACATTATCAGGCTCGGTCCACTAGGTAGACCAGGAGCAACATGGCCGATTCTAGCCGGCTACACTCCTCATCCTGACCTCGACATAATGTCAGACGAGGAATTACTTACTCAAATTACAGAGTTGATAAAAATCTACAGACAATTAGTCCAATATGTCATGAGGACTTTCACAGTCCAACCACCATTGACCATTCCAAATCAAACCCCTCACCAGGGGAATGTACTAAAAATTACACCACAGACTGTATACGCAGTCATGGGTAAAATGCCCACAAAACGTGAGCAAATTCCATTCTGGATAGCTAAAAATTACTCAAATAGAAGCAGTATTTCCAAATACTAGCCCTTATGAGAAACACAGAATCCTAACAATCTGTTTACCAATGGGGATCACACCACAACTGGAAGACTGCACCACTTGGGGCTCAGTCTATACTAAAACACATGGTATTCCATCAATTGCAGTAATACCTGATGTCCTGAAACAAATTCAAAATGAATACTGGGGCAGAGCCTGCTCTGAATTTAGGTATGAAATTACTGAAAAATTTCGACCAGGTCTCAACAATAATATTATCTAATATTAAAGGAGAAGCAGCAGCAGTGGCGATCCGCCAACGATTAAGGAAATTCGATGTTACAGAACATCAAACAGAACTACCCAGAATAATAGAACAATCTTATGCAGAATTAGGCAGAGATAGTTTGGGTGGAAGACCATTAAAGCCAAAACTATCTGAAAGTCCTGAGAAGGACTCTATTAAACAAACTCCTACAGCTTCTAAAAAGAAGTGGGAAACTAATAAACAAAATTCAAACGAGAAACGTTCTCAATCCCGAGGTAGGTCTCCTCAAAAGGAGCCCTCTGAAAGGAGGTATAACCTCAGGAATAGGGATACTTTGAAAAAACCTGACAGGTATCAAGATACTGATACACGTTCCTCTCGTACCTTTCAGATATCGTCACAGACATCGGAAAGAAGAGGACAGAACACGGAGAAGAACGCGTGAAATCGAAAGACGACAAACAAGTTCAGAAAAATAAATCAAAACCTCAATTCTCAAAAAAGAAGGTAGCAGGTCTGAAGGTCAGACATGCCGAGGATACTGAGAACACAACTCAAGAACGGAGAATGGGCTCCGACAACGCTGGACAGTGCAGCAGAAGTCACAATAGCTCGCCAGAACCTGAAGGAACTTCTGGAGATAGTGGACTTGAATGAGTACATTACAGTTGAGACTGTAGACACCAGGGTTAGTACTCCACAAAAGTTATATGAAATAACACTCCAGATGGAGGGAGACATACCTAGACAGGTGAAAGCACTCCTTTGGGAGAGACTATCAAGGGGCTATGACATACTTCTAGCAGAAAAAGACTGGCCACCACAATTTGTCGGGGAGTGCCCACATGGCGAGGACATTATTATGCCTGCCTTCTCCAATCATATTCCAATTCACCTAAAATATACTTATGCCAGGAAATGGGCAGTTGCCCAGGCCCCAGCAGTATATAAAAATCATGTAGGATGGGATGAGGACTCACCTCACCATAAAATACATCTAAAAATGAACCTACTGCACAAAGGCAGTACCCATTAAAGCAAGAAGCTAAAAAACAGGTCAGGGAGATCTTAGATCAACTTGAATACCAAGGGGTGATTGAAACATGCACCTCTTCAATGAACAATCCTTTGTTTCCTGTCTCCAAACCAGACAATACATATCATCTAGTTTTGGATTACAGACACTTAAACACTTGTTCTAAAACATTTGCAGTGCAAAATGCACATAGTACAGCATTAATGAATAACATTGTGCGTAAAAAATATAAAATCACATTAGACATCTCAAATGGTTTCTTTTGTCAAAATATAGCACCTGAAAGCAGGCTACTTAACAGCTTTCTCAATAATGGGGACCCAGCGTCAATTTTGTCGACTCCCACAAGGGTTCAAGAACAGCCCGGGGTTATTCTCAGCGAGAGTAACGGAGTTACTACAAATGTATGATAATGAGGCATTGTCATATGTCGATGACATTTATCTTACAGACAATGACCTGGATAAACACTTGAACAGGGTGAACACCATTATATTGGGCTTCACCTCTGAGGGCTACAAATTCAACTTTAAAAAATCCAGAATTGCCCATCTCAATGTCCTTTTCCTAGGATATGAGCTTTCAAGTGAAGGCAAGAGCTTGGCAGCTAACTTTTTAGAAAGGTGTGCGCTGCTCCAACCTCCAAAAACGCTGAAAAACTTACAATCCATCCTGGGTTTCCTAAATTTTGGAAGAACTTACATTCTAAATTACGCAGAAAGGGTTAAACCTCTCTACGCATTAATAAAACCTGATTTTTCAATCAAACATTGGACACAAGAACACACAGAAATCTTGCGTTCACTCCAAGCTAACATGTTAGCAACAAATCACTTACAAACAAGCGTAAGTCAACGCAATTTAGTGATCCGAATAATTTCGGGTCAATGCGGATTCACCTACTTAACATTTAATGAGGGTGAAAAAGTACCAATTGCATACAAATCACATTTGTATACACAAGCAGAAATGCGCTTTACTTCAACTGAAAAAATACTGACAGCAGTTCAAACCGCTGTAGCAAAAGAAAGAGCTCTAGCCCAAGGGAAACGCTTATTGTCGTAACCCCAATACCGGCTCTAGAGGCGGTCACAAAAGTGAGCATTCCAAATGCTAAAGCATTACATCCTAGATGGATACAATGGGTTAATTCTCTTGCTGCAACAGATGTTGAATATGTTTTTGATCCTGATTTAAAAACACAAGCGTTCCTGCAATATGAACATGAATGTCCTCTGCCCACTGAGATTCTGCCTCTCGATCAGTACGAATTTATAATTTACACTGACGGATCCGCACAACCCGCAACAGGGAGTAAGCAAGCTACAGTGCAGCGTGCGCATTCGTTAAAGGTCGCATGCGCGATGGCAACTTCAGACCTATGGTCACAAAAGCCCAATCTCTAGGAGATTGTACAGCTCAGCGAGCTGAACTACAAGCATTCAAACTGGCACTTGAAAGTACAGATCGCGAATTCCCCACACTCATAGTGTGCGATTCTTTCTACTGTGTGCAGTCGTATAATGAATATATACAAACTTGGCTTGAAAATGGGTTCAAAGATGCAAAAGGTGGCACAATAAAGCATAAAACGCTTTGGGAACAAGTAGTTCAGTTAAAAAAGCGAACTACCAAAGGCTCACGTGATCCATACACTGAGTCATCAACGTGATGGCGTTCACGTTGCAGGGAATTCATTGGCTGACGAAGCCGCAAAGGGGGCTGTTCAGATGGCTTCCGTAGCTGCGATCACTCATTCAAAAACGAAAATAGACAGTGAGATAATGTTGGCTGTCAATGCTTCAAGCAAGGGCAGTAGTGCAGCGTTACCAAAAAAGTTTCCACTCAAGTACTCTTATGTAATTGATGCAAACAACGTTCCTTTTGCTCGAATCCCCGGAGTGGGGGATAGGGTAATTCCAAACATGGAACGTAGAGCAGCTTTGATTTATGAAGCACATCTAGGGGAGGGTCTGTCACATCAAGGGATCTCTAAAACAATATTAACATTAAAAGAGATTTACTGGTGGCCAGGAATGAATACACATATTCACATCTTCATCAATGACTGCATAGACTGTAATATACAGCGTAGTGCAGAATGCCACCAGACACCATGCTACGAAGTAGCCTGCCCAGTGCAGACACCATTGTTAGACAGCATTAGACTATCTACGCGCAGGCGCCCTAATGGACAAATGCATTCCCACAAATACTAAATCAAGGTTTCTATGGATATGGCCTCAGCGCTCGGCTGACGCTCGAACTGTTATAAAAGATTTGCGAGTCTTTATCGGCACATACGCAATAGGCACGCTACATTCTGACCAGGGCCCTGCGTTTAGTTCTCGGGCTTACAAAGAAGCCATGGCCAGTCTGGGCGTTGCATTGCGGTACTCCTCTCCGTTTCATCCTGAGGGAAATTCTGTTGTGGAAAGGAAAAACCGGGACATAAAGCAGTCTATAACAGCTAGGGTATTAGGTTCGGGTGATGGGTGGGTCAAACATCTTTATGGGGTCCAACGCTCATTAAATAATTTGCCAAGAAGTTCTCTAGGGTGGGTCACTCCATATGAGGTCCTATTTGGGACAAGAATGTGGGTGCCAGATCTAGAATGTAGAGGCACAGTGGTGGAAAATAAACCCTTTGATATCAAAGATCGTTTGGCTGTTTTACAGGACCTGAATGAACTAAGATCAAAACAAAGCAACGTATTCCTGCAGCCAACCACCAATGGGGAAAAACCGGCAGTCCCAGCAAGGCCTGTCTGGATCCCAAAAGTTGGGGATCTAGTCAGAGAGAAGATTGCGGACAAGAAGGAATTTGGACCTTCTTACAGACAACCAGTACCTGTCCTAGCCATCCACGGAACAAGAACAGTACTTCTGCCGCCCCTTGCTGGAAAAAAGGAGAACAGATTTGTGTCCATCGACCTCATCAAACCACAGTATGTGGCCAATACTAAGTAGTAGGCCTTGTGGACTCTGACCTAGTAGCAGACGCACTCCTCTCGCTACTATCCAAGAGGTTCAGACTGAAAGACTGATAACCATCGAGAATTCAGCAGTAATAGATGAAGGACTAAGCAACAATGCTATGGAATTCATCCCTCTTGAAACTCAAGTAACAGTTTACACCAATGTGGCAAGTGATCAACTGGTTCCAGCGATTTCTACAAATCCTGATGCAATTCCAACAATTGACAGAACTGCTTCTGGCTTTTTCATTAACTTTGATACGTTTTCTGAGGATCTGAGTGAGCCTGAGACGTCGCCAGCATCAAAAACTTTTAAACAGCAAGTACAAGACTTTTTACATTTTTTGAAAAAGACTTATCTGGTTTCACCATGGATTGAACTATGGATTATTTCTGGAGTATTTTTCTTCCTGCTTTGGCTAGCTTTGGTTATGACTATGAGCGTGCTTATAAATGGCAGATACATCCATGCGAACACTGAACGAAAATAAGTGAACTTACTTTTGAAACCTCACAAATCATCCCATCGTGAAACAAGAGACTTGTCTACAGTGAACATCACAGCCGTTCCTATACAGGATGGTATAGTGTGGGACAAAACAGATTTCGATATTTTTGGCCCGACGGAACATTTGAACATTCCACATTTATTTAAGATCTCACTAAGTGATTTTGTTTCATTCAGTACCTATTCTGATGATTGGGACTTTGAAACTGTAAATGACATGATGTTTGACCTAGAAAAATCTGCTGCATTTTCTAATAATGAATATTTAGAGGGTTCATCAGACTATGAACAGCTGTATTGCTACAACCACTATGGTCATCATTTTTTGCTTAAATCTGCAACACCTAGAAGCACAAGTTACTAACTTGTGTAACGATATATCTGTAAGAGACAGTAGTTAGTGACAGATTCCTTACCTTAGAATATCCCCAGGCGTCAGGCTGGATCCGGAAAGTTTTTGCGTAGCAGTACCTTTGCGCGTCGGTAGGCGGCATCGTGCGGCTCCGCGTCCATCGTCGGCGTCGTGATCGCCGGGATGACGTCGCGGGCAGTACTTAGACGCCGCCCCTGCGCGCTGACGTCAGTTCTGTACACGACTTTCCGCACCAGGAACGCAGAGCCATGCAAGAAGCTGACATAGGTGTCTGAAAAATACTAGGGCCCTGAAAGGGATGTCCTTAACCCTAGAAATCAGTTCGCAGAATGTGGAGGATGGGTGGGGCGGTAAGGAATCTGCACTAACTACTGTCTCTTACAGATATATCGTTACACAAGTTAGTAACTTGTGCATCTGAAAGAGACACGTTAGTGACAGATTCCTTACCTTAGAATAGATACCCCAGCAATACCAACCCCGGTGGTGGGTCTGCGAACAAAGATCAGACAAGGAAGTCCCGGAGGACAGAACGGCCAAAGAAGCCGTCCCTCCGGACCTGACTGTCAAGGCAGTAATGCTTTGTAAACGTGTGCAGCGAGGCCCACGTAGCTGCCTGACAGATATCCTGCAGCGGAACACCGCGGCCCAAAGCCGTGGTAGCAGCCGTTGCCCTGGTGGAATGGGCACGCAACCCAACAGGAGGCTCCTTCCTAGCCAAAGAATAGCAGGCTTTGATACACAAGGTTACCCAGCGGGAGATGGTTCTCTTGTGCACCGCCCGACCTTTTTTGGCGCCCACGTAGCCAACAAAGAGCTGGTCATCCACCCGGAAGTGTTGTGTGCGGTTGATATAAAAAGAAAGCGCACGTTTTGGGTCCAGACGGTGGAGCCTCTCTTCCTCTCTGGAAGGATGCGGAGGCGGAAAGAAGGTGGGCAAAGTGATGGTCTGCCCAATGTGGAAGGCAGTAACCACCTTTGGCAAGAAGGACGGGCGCGTCCTAAGAACAACCTTGTCTGGATGGACAGACAGAAAGGGAGGTTTGCATGAAAGAGCCTGGAGCTCACTCACCCGCCGAGCGGAGGTGATGGCCACCAGAAAGGCTGTCTTCAGAGTGAGAAGACGAAGAGGACAGTTATGTAGAGGCTCAAAGGGAGCGCACATAAGAAAGGTAAGAACCAAGTTCAAGTCCCACTGAGGCATTACAAACGGAACAGGAGGGAAGAGGTGTGTAATGCCTTTTAGAAACCTGTTAACAACAGGGGACTTGAAAAGGGAGGGCTGATCAGGAAGCCTGAGGAAGGCCGAAATGGCACAAAGATAGCCCTTGATGGTACCCAGGGCAGAACCCTGTTGGGCCAGGGAAAGAAGGAACAGAAGAACCTCAGAAAGAGGGGCAGAAAGGGGATTCACAGCCTTTGCTGTGCACCATGCCACAAACTTGTTCCACCTGCAGGCGTATACCACCTTAGTGGAGGGACGCCTGGCTGCCAGAATCACATCACAAACTTCGGGAGGCAAGTCGAAAGAAATCAACTGCCGCCGCTCAATCTCCACGCAAGCAGGTGGAGGCTGGACAGGTTCGGGTGGAGGACCGTCCCCTGCTACTGCGACAGAAGATCCTCCCGAAGAGGCCGACGGATCGGGGGATCTACGCTCATACTGAGTAGCTCGGGATACCAAACTCTTCGAGCCCAGTCCAGAGCCACAAGAATGACTTGGGCCCGGTCGTGCCGAATCTTCTTACAACACTCTGGGTAGAAGTGGTATAGGCGGAAAGGCGTACAACAGACCGCAACTCCACTCGCGACGAAAAGCGTCGCCGAGCGAGTGCCGCCTTGGAAATTCCAACGCGCAGAACTGATGACATTGCGCGTTCTCTTCGGTGGCGAATAGATCTAACCAAGGCTCTCCCCACTGTAGAAAGAGTCCTTGCGCCACTTCCGAGTGAAGACGCCATTCGTGATCCATCATGCAATTGCGGCTGAGTTCGTCCGCCCTGGCGTTCAGGGAACCTGCCAGGTGTTGAACCATCAGGAACATGCCCTGATGTTCCAGCCATGTCCAGAGGCGCAGAGCCTCCTGACAGAGGGTCCACGACCCCACCCCGCCTTGTTTGTTGCAATACCACTTGGCGGTGGTGTTGTCTGTGAACACCTGCACTACCTTCCCTTTGACAGAGGGAAGGAATGCCTTGAGTGCAAGTCGGATCGCCCGGAGCTCCAGAAGGTTGATATGGAGCCGGGACTCCGCCGGAGACCAGAGGCCTCTGATCTCCGCCTCTCCCATGTGACCGCCCCATCCCAGAAGGGACGAGTCCGTCACAACTGTGTGCTCTGGCTGGGGAAGGGAGAGGGATCTGCCCATGACCCATTGCCGGTTCGAGAGCCACCACTGCAACTGTCTTGCAGTCCCCTCCGAGATCTGGACGTGATCGGACAGGGTGCCCTGGTGCTGCGCCCACTGGAACTTCAGGTCCCACTGCAGAGCCCGCATATGCCATCTGGCATGATTGACCAGCAGGATGCAGGAGGCCATGAGGCCCAGCAGCCTCAGGGTCATCCGTACCGAAACCCAGGATAAAGGCTGAAAGATCGGAATCATAGCCTGAATATCCCGGACTCGCCGTTCGGGAGGATAGGCCCGAAACTGCGTTGTGTCCAGAACTGCTCCGATGAAAAGGAGCTGTGGAGAAGGAATCAGATGCGACTTCGGCACATTGATGGAGAACCCCAGCGAGTGCAGGAGTTCGGCCGTAGTCTGGAGGTGGGAGACGACTGCCTGGGACGAGCCCGCCTTCAGCAGCCAGTCGTCGAGGTAGGGGAAGACTGGAACCCCTGCCCGGCGCAGATGAGCTGCGACCACCGCCATCACTTTCGTGAACACCCGAGGGGCACTTGTAAGGCCAAAGGGGAGCACGGTGAACTGAAAATGCTCGAGGCCTACCGTGAACCGCAGGTAACGCCGGTGGGCCGGCAGGACGGGGATGTGAAAATAAGCGTCCTGCAAGTCCAACGCTACCAACCAGTCTCCAGGGTCGAGGGCAGTCAAGACCTGAGCTAGGGTGAGCATCTTGAACTTCTCCTTCCGGAGGAACCGATTGACGTTCCGGAGGTCCAAGATAGGACGCATGTCCTCCTTGTCCTTTTTGGGCACCAGAAAGTAGTGGGAGTAGCAACCACGTCCTACTTCTGGGTTCGGAACATGCTCGATGGCCCTCTTGGCCAAGAGGGCCGTGACTTCCTTCTGCAGAAGCACCAAGTGATCCCCTGACATGCGGTGGAATAGAGGTGGCATGGCTGGGGGGGTGGTCTCGAAGGGGAGGGAGTAGCCCCTTCGGACAATGTCCAAGACCCACCTGTCCGAGGTGATGGGACGCCAGTGGTGAAGGTGATGGCGGACCCTGCCCCCTACTGGCGTGCTGTGCACCTGAAAGGAAGGACTAGGAGGGCTTGGAGGTCGCGGACGGGTTGGAGGTAGTGGCCTGACCCGCACGCTGGTTGCCCGAACCGCCACGGCGGTATCCACGTCCTCGGCCACGCGAAGGCGCTTGCTGCGCGGGCCGGTGGCTGGGCAGCTGACGTGACTGGGCGCCCCTTCCGTGGCCACGAAAGGGGCGAAAAGCAAAGGTTAGCGGAGGGCGTACAACAGAAAGGCCCAGGGACTTGGCAGTAGCCCGTAAGTCCTTAAAACGCTCCAGCGCATGGTCTGCCTTTGATCCAAAAAGACCGACTCCATCGAAGGGCATGTCCATGAGTGTATTCTGGACATCACCCGAGAAACCAGTTGTTCTCAGCCAGGCGTGGCGACGTAGCGCCACCGTCGTCGCAAGCGATCTGCCCAGCGAGTCGGCGGTATCAAGGCCACAACGTATGGTGTATTTAGCCGCATCTCGCCCTTCCGCAATGGCGCGGGTAAGCAGTGTCTGGACTTCCTCAGAACACTGCGGCAAAACAGCCGCCACCGAATCCCACAGGGAGTGGGTATATCGGCCCAAAAGGCAAGCTGTGTTTACGGACCGCAAGCCAGCACTGGAGGAAGAAAAAGCCTTCTTCCCAAATTGGTCCAGGTGTTTGGATTCCCTATCCGGAGGGGCGGTAGGGAAGGCGGTTTGGGAGGCAGAGGCTTGGACAACCAAGCTCTCGGGGGTGGGATGTTGGGAGAGAAACAAGGGGTCGCCCGGAGCCGGGCGATGGCGTCGGGCCACGTTCCTATCCACAGGAGCCCCTGTGGTGTGCTTGTACCAGGCATCCAAAAGAACGTCAGTGAGTGCATCATTAAACGGCAGCACAGTCTCCGAGGAGGAAGCCGCCGGCTGAAGCACTTCCGTCAGGAGATTAGTCCTGACAGCCACAGTAGGCAATTGGAGATGTAAGGCTCCAGCTGCTCTACGCAACACCGTTGCAAAATTAGCTCCCTCCTCCGTAGCCACGGGAGGAGACAGCATGCCAGTGTCAGGGGAGGTGTCTAGACCACTGGCATCCCCAAGTTCCTCAGCCCAGTCCGGATCATACTCACACTGTTGTGTGAGAGGGTCCTCAGACCCCTCCCAGCTCTCTTGGTCCTCCTCAGGTGCAAAATATGGAGGAGGAGGGACATCTGGGACCCAAGGTCTCATCGAGGCCGGGGCCGGAGCCGAGGCCGGGATGAAGGCTGGTGGGACAGGCGGCGCCGGGACCGGAGTCAACGGCGATGCCGGAGCAACCCCATCAGGGCCCGCGGGGCCCGAAGGCGCACCGGAGGGACCTGGAGGCCCAAAGAGGCGGGCCATGGCCGACAGGAATTCCTGTATTTCGGCCGGAGTCGCCCCCGAACCCGGAAAGGACGGGTAATGCGGGGGCGGCTCTACAGGCATGTCCGGGGCCGCGGGGACGGTGCCGATTGGGGCCTCAGCCGAGTCGCGAGACCGGCGAGGCGAAGTCTTAGAGCGATGACGCTTCTTAGACTTTTTGTGCTTCGACTTACCCGAGGAGCGCGAAGACTTGGACTCCGACGACCGGCGGGGACTCCGCGACCGGCCCCTCGACCTCTCCCGGGACCGGGGCTTGGTGCGGCGCGGAGCCGACTGACGGACCTTGAGTAGCTTTCGAGACCGCTCTCGCAAAGCCTTCGGGTGAAGTTTCCGGCAATCAGGGCACGACTTCGTGTCGTGGTCTCGGCCGAGACAGAAGAGACACTCCAGATGCGGGTCCGTGATCGACATCATGCGAGCACAGGCGTCGCATGGCTTGAAGCCGGGCATCCCTACGACACCTAGGAGTCGTGAAGACTCGATAAAGAAACAGTGAAAAAATTCACAAAAAAGTTAGTCAAAAATTGACTAGGGCACTGCTCTTCCCGGATCTGCGCTTACTGGCGCGGAAAAGAAGAACTGACGTCAGCGCGCAGGGCGGCGTCTAAGTACTGCCCGCGACGTCATCCCGGCGATCACGACGCCGACGACGGACGCGGAGCCGCACGATGCCGCCTACCGACGCGCAAGGGTACTGCTACGCAAAAACTTTCCGGATCCAGCCTGACGCCTGGGGATATTCTAAGGTAAGGAATCTGTCACTAACATGTTTCTTTCAGATATGTGTTTATGTTTAACCAATGGGAGCATTGTCCTACACCACCAAAAGGTAGTTCAAAAACATTTGCTAAAAAGTTTCCATATTTTTCAGGATACAATACATCTGATCCAGAAACATTTTACTATAAAAATGTAAACAAAACAGGACTGAAAATTATGTTAACAAATACAAAACAGATTTACTCTGCTGCATTTATTGCCCAACTGTCTAGACAGGGTTTCGACTTATGGAAAGACACAATAGACACAAAATCTGTCTGGGGTACTAAAGATTGGCAAGTGCAGGGGATAGAAGCTTTGTTTAGAGCCTGTATCGTCCCTCAGCAAATAATGTTTTTGAATGACACGGTCCAACAAACGTCTTTCCTTGGGTTAGCCAAGATTAAAGACATGAAAACACCTTCTGTACCAACACCTGCAAGTGATAACAATACACAGGCAGCGGTTACAGTTGACACAATACTACAACTCAACAGAACAAATCCTCATTGGAGAAAATGGTTGATCTGGCCCACAGACACAAACAACTGTCAAGAAAGATTCTTGAATAAAACACAGGGGTTTACTATTCATAGGCCAGACCCACGATACGTCCAAAGACAGCATCCGGGGGTAGTAACAACATACAGTGTAGGAAAATTATGCCTCGATTGGCTACAAAAATCTACACTTAAGGATGTGAATCAACACTTATCTTTACTTAAAGAAGACGCAGACCTTAGGGAATTCTTGCTTGGACCAAGAAAACCGCGTCAAAAACGTTTCATATATGCCGGCATTTATGCTGCTTATAATGAAGCATGGAAGGTGTCACAGATGGAGGCAGCAGAACGAATACGTGAACTTGATCATATTAACTTAGAGAAAACTCTCTCTGTGGTCAACAATGGGTTAACAACTTTGTCCTCCAGAATGTATTCATTGGACAGTATTGTATCCTCTGCTATCGACATACTGGAACAAGATTTAGCCATGTTACAGCAAGGCCAGTCTCAGTTACGTTCTATTATGTTATTAAGCTGGACGCTGCAATCTTTGCGTGCGGGCTATGTGCCTTGGCATTTTATCAACACGTCGGCTCTGTTTGCAGAATACAATCTAACTGATAAACAGATCAAACTGGCACAAAGGGGAGCAGAGTATACAGTACTGAGCATTGAAAAACTTGAAAAATTACCATTCACAGTGGCAGAAAAACCAGCTACAGAGTGGCTTATTCATGGCAAAATTAGTCTACCTGTGACTACTTTTCAATTTCAGTATTGCCTTAAACAGATGCAAGCAGGGAAATATGAAAGGTTGGGTAAAAAATACATTAAGACATCCTGGAATCTACCTTACACATATAGATGTTGGAGTGGGGATCGTGAAGTGTTTCTAAGCGGTACACACTGTGAAAGTGCACTAAGCGGTTCACTGATTTGTCAGGACATTTCTTTACACGGGGCTTGTAATGGTTCTGTGGCAAATTTGTCCTGCCACCAGCAAGGTACACCAGCTGCTGTGATTAATCCAGCCTTTGGACAACTTTCTAATGGGAGTTACCTCATGTTGAATGATCAGAGTTGCTGTGGCATGTTGCTAGGCATCCCATATCTAGTAACGGTCAACTCCAGGGTCACTTGCTGTATGCAAGTATTGTTTGCCCCAGTAGACACAGTCAGGGAGTCGCCTTTGTGGCCTTCATTGAATGTCTCTTTTATACGATTTGATACTTTAAGCAGAATGAAAGCCATGCTTATACAACAATCAGTGCCTTTGACCTCGGCCAAAGAAACCTATGATCTACAAGTTGCAAGGACTTCGGCTGAGATACAGGCTTTAATTCGTACAAACTGCCCTATACATTTCGTAGAAATGATAGGACGTATCTTTAACATGTCTGATACAAGCGGAATTGTACATGTATTTAAGACCATCTGTTCCGGATTATTAGCACCATTCCAGGCTGTCCTCGGAATCATCCCAAACTTCGCACATTCGGTGTTTGGTGGAGTGCCGTTAATTCTAGCACTTGTTGCAGGAATTCTGTTTCTATTCCTCCTACTACGCTATGGCAAGCCTCTTCGCCAACATCACTCCGAGCGATGTGGAGAGAGCCCTCCTTGAACGGAAATGCCGTGAGCGAATAGTACAGCTTTTGGGCATGCCTCGTCTACGGGAACTTAATACAACATGGTTCCTGTCATTCAGACCAATCTGTCAAGATTGCATCTTACCTGTTCTACGCTGCCTGTTTTGCGGTGAAGAATGCGTGCTAGACATCTGTCTAACACTCCCATCAGTCATGCCAACGGATAGCGATACTCTGCTGGACCCGATAACGGCCCATGCTGTGTGTTGTCCCTAGAGGCTTCCAATCCTGATGGCGGCATTCATTGAGATCTCACAGACGCTTCCGGCTGCTGCTGAGGTACGAGATGGAACAACAGGCACACAGGTAACAACGGACGCGAACATTGCATCTTCTGCTGAAGGCGATGTTTCTCATCTCTGTGCAATTAACCTTCTGAACGAGGTGTTCCAAATGTCACCAACTTCGGTGGACGATATTTTGGCTACGGACATAGATGATCTAATGTTTATGCCAGACCCATACACTGACTTTGATTCGGCTCACAGCGTACCAGGGCAACAATGAAATTTGGCCTTCATTTTTTCAAAACTTGGACATTTTCCCAGAAATTGAACTTTTTCTTTTTAAATACATTTTTTTTTTTTTGGAATGACATGGCAAATGAACAATCTGCTTACAGTAGCACTAGTCTTATAAAACGGACTTCTTTGAATACTTCCAGGGACACATTGTCACCTTACTTGTCTAACATTTCATTTAATTCCATGATATGCAATGGCTTTGATTTTGAGAACTTATCGACCATTTCGTCATATGTATATATTTCTGTTTCATTCATGTTGCATTTTACTTCTGTTATATGCTTAGAATGAAAATGATGCTTTAAATTTACAGTACCTATTGCATTTCAACAGTTTTGAGCTTCTTTTAAAATGCTTTTAGAAATGTTTTTAGCAACATGTGGTACTCAATTTTATGTTTAACATTTAAATGTTTAGCATTTAGTATTATCGTTCAATCGAAAGTGGAGTGGGTGTTGTATTCCGCTTTAGGTGTCCATATATAGGTTTTCCTGAATCATGTCCTTATATAGGCACAATTCGCATTGCCCTAATATAGGCATAGAATCCCTGTCCTTATTTAGGCATTAACCGTGCACTCCAAATACAGGCATGGTCACCGACATCCGTCCACCCTAACGTCACAACAAGTTCTTAGAAACCAGACCCTTAAGCTTCGGGAGTTCCCCTAGCACAGGACTATTGATTTCTCCAAGAACTCATCTATTATGTATGAACCGTTATACCTTAAGGGTTCATTCCTGACGTCTTCCTCTGTCCGACTTCACGTCAATGCTAACATTCCTAGACACCTACCAGGTATAAATATACCTTCCCTTGCCCAAGCAAGTTAGAAGAGACCTCGACTTCAGAGGAGCCCGTATCCCGGCCTGACGCACTGAGAAGACGCTGTCATCCCTGCACGCAGAGAATCCAGCTCCCAGTGTTCTGACTCCCTTCGCGGGGTGTTAGAGTTCCAGATTCGGCAAGAGATTCCCACCTCGCTCATTCTCAAGGTATGGAGCGGACTAGAACCTAGAGGGACTCTTGGCATACTAGACTTAACATACTCTTAGTATACCAGACTAGAGAATACTCCACCTACTTCTACCTTTCCCTACACCTAGACTAGGTTAGGTACATTGGGGTAGAACTAGCTTAGAGACGCATCATATGAGTACTCGCATTTTTAGCTCATGTTATTTATGTACGTGAATATATGCTATAATGCTAGCGCAGTATTATTTATTTCTACTGCTTACGCTGTACATTATTTATCTTGCATACTGTCTTGTGATCATAACAGCACATCTCTCTTACATGAGAAACAAGACTGTTCAATAAAACCCTTTTATTGAAACGCCCGTCTTTCCTTTCTGTGTAACTCTGTAGAAACTAAGCATGCACGATTGACTGAGTGAAACTGTTATCTATTGTTTCCACGATTCTGAGACGTGTTCCGATTCTAAAGGGAAACAAAGTTGTCATGTTTTTCAGTTGCCAGAAACTACTCCCTTCTTGTTCTCAAGGAGCTTCTAGTGGCCTCTGAGCTAGCTGGCACAAGAAATTAAGTTTAATATACTCGATAGGGACATACCGACCTTAGTCCTATGTCAAGCCTATAGGGTATATTATTCCAATGCGCAGAGCCTATTAGGGAAATAGGAACTACACTACAGTAGGGAAAGTGTTGGCTAGCGGAGGGGATAAAATTACTATTCCCACTCCAGCAAGTGCAACAGTAGGAAAAGTGTTGGATAGCGCAGGGTTCAAAATTACAATTCCCACTCCAGAGAGTGCAACAGTAGGGAAAGTGTTGGATAGCAGAGGGGAATAAATTACTATTCCCACTCCAATGAGTGCAACAGTAGGGAAAGTGTTGGACAGTGGAGAGGAATAATTTACTATTCCCACTCCAATAATTGCAACAGTAGGGAAAATGTTGGATAGCGAAGAGGAAAAAATTACTATTCCCACTCCAGCAAGTGCAACAGTAGGGAAAATGTTGGATAGCGCAGGGGTAAAAATTACTATTCCCACTCCAGAGACTGCAACAGTAGGGAAAGTGTTGGATAGCGGAGGGGAAAAAATTACTATTCCCACTCCAGCAAGTGCAACAGTAGGGAAAATGTTGGATAGCGCAGGGGTAAAAATTACTTTTCCCACTCCAGAGACTGCAACAGTAGGGAAAGTGTTGGATAGCGGAGGGGAAAAAATTACTATTCCCACTCCAGCAAGTGCAACAGTAGGGAAAATGTTGGATAGCGCAGGGGTAAAAATTACTATTCCCACTCCAGAGATTGCAACAGTAGGAAAAGTGTTGGATAGTGGAGGTGAATAATTTACTATTCCCACTACAGCAAGTGCAACAGTAGGGAAAGTGTTGGATAGCGCAGGGGTAAAAATTACTATTCCCACTCCAGCAAGTGCAACAGTAGGGAAAGTGTTGGATAGCGCAGGGTTCAAAATTACTATTCCCACTCCAGAGAGTGCAACAGTAGGGAAAGTGTTGGATAGCAGAGGGGAATAAATTACTATTCCCACTCCAGCAAGTGCAACAGTAGGGAAAATGTTGGATAGCGCAGGGGTAAAAATTACTATTCCCACTCCAGAGATTGCAACAGTAGGAAAAGTGTTGGATAGTGGAGGTGAATAATTTACTATTCCCACTACAGCAAGTGCAACAGTAGGGAAAGTGTTGGATAGCGCAGGGGTAAAAATTACTATTCCCACTCCAGCAAGTGCAACAGTAGGGAAAGTGTTGGATAGCGCAGGGTTCAAAATTACTATTCCCACTCCAGAGAGTGCAACAGTAGGGAAAGTGTTGGATAGCAGAGGGGAATAAATTACTATTCCCACTCCAGCAAGTGCAACAGTAGGGAAAGTGTTGGATAGCGCAGGGGTAAAAATTACTATTCCCACTCCAGGGAGTGCAACAGTAGGGAAAGTGTTGGATAGCGCAGGGGAATAATTTACTATTCCCACTCCAATGAAACCAACAGTAGGGAAAGTGTTGGATCGCGGAGGGGATGAAATTACTATTCCCACTCCAGCAAGTGCAACAGTAGGGAAAGTGTTGGATAGCAGAGAGGAATAAATTACTATTCCCACTCCAATGAGTGCAACAGTAGGGAAAGTGTTGGATAGCGGAGGGGATAAAACTTAAGATTACAGCTATTGAACCTAAATCCCCAAACAAAATAAAAACAAAACAATTACCAAAAATATTTATCAATTAATAAATGAATATTAATTATCAACTAATGATTAATTTATTTAAACTACATTACTTTCCACCCTCTGACCCACAAAATTAACCAAAACACACACATAAAAATATTTACACAATTTCCATAACTATAATTTATAAATTAATAACAATTAACAACAAATCATTAATTATTTTTTTTAAATGTTTCTTCCCAACATTTACAACTAAAAACCCCACAACTCACACATCAAGATTATTCCACAATTAGCATAGTTAATATTTTATTACTTAATTATCATTAATTTACAAATATTTAAATAATTATAAATAATTTACCTCCCACCATATTCCATTATAAATCACACCAACAATGTTGTAAAACATGACACAATTAACATAATTAATTAACAATTAATTAATTTAATTGATAACAATTAGCAAGCAAAATAAAAACAAATAATAAATTAATTCACAAAATTAACACTACAAAGTAACATTAAATAATTATATTAAAAATATTTAAAAATGTATTAACATTAAATTACTTCCCACCTTACTCCCCTATCAACACACAACCCGCTCCTAAAAAAATGACACAATTAACATAATTACCAATTAATTTATAATTAACAACCAATTAATAAATAATTAATATAAATAAATTACCACAATTAATAATAAAAATATTAAATACATAATTAATAAATATTACAACATATTAATTAATTATAATTAAATTACTTCCCACCCTACTCCCCTATCAACCCACAACCCGCTCCTAATAAAATGACAGAATTTACATAATTACCAATTAATTTATATTAATTAACAAACAATTAATATGTAATTAATAATAAATTAATTACCATAATTAACAAAAAATAAATATTAAATAAATAAATATTAATTAATAAATAGTATTAATTAATTATAATTAAATTACTTCCCACCCTACTCCCCTATCAACCCACAATCTGCTAATAAAAAGGACACAATTAACATAATTACCAATTAATTAATAATAATTAACAACCAATTAATAAATAATTAATAATAAATATATTACCACAATTAACAATATAAAATATAAAATACATAATTATTAATTAATAAAAAATATTAATTAATTAATTATAATTAAATTACTTCCCACCCTATTCCCCTATAAACCCACAACCCGCTACGGAACTAAAAAGCAAAATGTATAATTAAAATAAAATTAATAACTTCTAAAAATGATTAATACATTTATTATAATTAAATTACTTCCCACCCTATTCCCCTATAAACCCACAACTCGCTACGGAAATAAAACGCAAAATTTACTGAAAATAAAATTCATAACTCCTAAAAATGTAATACATATATTAAAAAACAAATGCAATACTTAAACAAAAAATATAGAACACATACATTTAAAATACATACTAAGGGGCTCATTACGATACCCGGCGTAAATAAATCCGCCAGGCATGGAAGCGGCAAAAATCCGCCTGCACACACCGTCTGAACACCGACCACGCCATTACAATTACACAAACCGAAAACCGCCATCGGCGGAAAAATCACACAAAATACTGCCCGCCATCGTCCGAGTCGGAGTCAAACCGCCCGCCACGGACGGAAACACGCACGACAACACAAAACCGCCCGCCCTCACGGCCGACACACCGCACGTGAAATTACGATCGCACCGCCATGAGCGCGGGAAAACTACAAATATACCGCCCGCCAGCGCAAACAACGCCGATGAGAATCGACACGGCAGAAGCCATGGCGCCCACGTACCTGCACAGAAACCATCCGCTCACAAAACCAATAGCACACAACATGGCCAACAAGTCCACACAGCAAGGCACGCACAAATACACAAGCACAGTACACATCCCGAAAACACC